>PVIY010048086.1:0-17488 GCA_004026745.1 Myrmecophaga tridactyla | reverse complement strand
CTTTCCCCCCCACACTGTCACAAAGCTGGGTGAACTGGGCTGGGCTGCCCAAGACCAAAGCTCAGAGTGATGACATAGTCCTGGGGCATCTGAAACTGCCCTCCAGGGCAGTGGTTAATAGGCAAGCACCAGCCAGGCCTCCAAGGGCTACATGTTCTGCATTCGAAAGATGCTGATAGGGCTGCAGGGTCGGGGGAGGGACTGGTAGGGTGGGGAGGATGAGAAAGAGGAATTGGAGGAAGATTGGGTAGATGCAGGCTCTGTGGGGGTCCAGGCCTCTACCAGGCCTTCAGGCAGGACTGGGAGGTCAGCAGAGGTTAGGGTGATTAGAACTGGGGCCTCCAGCCAGATTTTAATCTAAAGAGAAAACCCCTCCTGGCTCCCTCCTCTCCATGCACCACTCTAGGACCCACACTCCTTGTTCTTAACCTGCGTGGGATCAGAAACCTCTCTGAGGAATTTGTAAAAGCTATAGACCCAGAAAAATGTTCTCACACAGAGCCTTTAGCTACTTACTGTTTCGGAGAGTTTGCACCAGCACCCCCAGCCTGTCCGCGCACCCCTCCTGGGATTCTGCCTTAGGAGCCTCGGCGCAAATGCTAGGTGCAGCTGTACTTCCCAGGGATCCGCTAGATCGTTGCAAAAAAAATTAAGATTTCCAGACCCAATCATGGATATAGTGAAACAGAATCTTTGGAGGAGTTGGGGAGTTGCATTTCAAACAGGTACAGTAGCCAAATTTGGGGAACCAGTTGAAGGTAGCTGTGTGGGTGGGGGTGAAACCAGATAAAAAGGCAGCTCGCTGGGCGCTGGGCGCTGCTCTCAGAGACTGACTCAGCAGGCCTGGGTTGGGGGTCAGGAACCTGCATTTTAGTCAAGCATCCAGCATCCCAGTGATATTGATACAGAGAGACTTTGGGAGCTTGGGCGAGGAGGGAGAGCTGTGACCCAGTCCCAAGTTTATTAGGGTGGGTTGGGACACAGGGAGGCCTATTGATGGATTCGTGCAGTGTTCCAGAAACTGGTCCTAGCAGCACAGGTGCCAGGCTGGGTAACTTGTCCTCACCCAGGCTCCAGGTGGAAGTCCCTGAGGTGGGCTCTTGTCCAGGAAGTGGGCTGCTGGATTTGAGTTCCAGTTCTGTGCTCAGCCACTGGGGGATCTCAGCCCAAGCCTCCCCGGGCCTCAGTTTCTCTGCCTGGGAAACGAGGGGCCTTTCCAACTCCAGCAGCCTATGACTGTGTAATGGTGGCCCTGCACTTAGCCTGCCAGCCAGCCAGCTCTCCTCACCCAGGAGAGGGTCTGGGGGTCTGGTGGAGGCCTTCAGCCTTACTGCCTTGTCCATATCACTTTCCCTGTGGGCTTGGGTATAGCTGGAAAGCCCCTCACTGATTACGAGTTGCCCCCAACCCCTGAAGTGGCTGGGAGTCTGGGCAGGATGAGTGTTAGGCTGGGATGGTTGTTGGTGTGTGTGTAAGGCATGGATGGGCCAGGGGCGGAGGCTGAGGTCTGAGGTGTGGGGGAAAGTCAGGCTGGCTCTGTGCTCATGCCACAGGAGTGTATCTAAGAGACATGCCTGGGGTGGGTCCCACATAGGTAGCACACAGAGCTCAGGGCTTCTGGTCCTCTCCACCAAGCCAAGGCCAGGCTCCAGGAGCTCAGTGACCACGTCAACATCTGGCCAAGCTTTGTACCTTTCTCTTTCAAGCAAACAAGCACCTTTTAGGACTCAGGGCTACCTTGGGCTCCCAGCACACTCACCTCTTCTCTGCATGCTGCTCTCCTCACCCCACTTCCTCCTCTTTCCCTTTCCTTCCCCTCCCTTATCTTCCTGCTCCCAAAACCTTTGACCTTACCTGGTAGCCAGCTACATCTAACCCCCTCTTACAACCAGATTTCAAAGTCCCAGGGAAGCAGATTCGAGGGGAGGATGAGCGAGGGAGCCCAAACCAAATATCCTTCTTCCCTACTTTCCAAAGGTCTACTAAGCACCATTATTTTAACCCCTGTTCTGCAGGAGAAATGCATAGACTGAGAAAACTGTAACAGCCATGATAGAGGAAAGGGCTTGCATTTAAAGTCCATTCAGTCATTTCATTCAACGGGTAATTATTAAGCATCCACTGTAGGGCATTAGGGAGACAGTGAACAAATGTGACAGCCTTTTGCCCTCATGGAGGCACTGACTACAGTAAACAGGAGGCCTCTTTTGGGGCCTTAGTTGGTGGTGAACAGTTGCCCTGGCTCCTGCCTGGGAGATGGGGGACAGGAGCAGAATTCAGCTGCTGCTTAGGGAACATTTGCCTTCCATGGAGCCTCCCTCTGCTGGGGCTTTGCTTCCCACCTGTCCTGGAGCCTTTGGGCTTTCTCCTTGGGCAGTCAACCCTCCCACTCTCCCTTTCTTCTTGCTTCTTTTCTTTCTACCCCATCTTTTTGACACTGGCCAGAGGTTCCCAATCCACAATCCTGCCCAGGGATTCCGGCGGTGTCGGGTGGGGTCCTGGCCTCTGGATATTTTAAAGCTCACCGGTCTCAGGTCTCCGAAGCAATTCCAAGTTGAGAATTTGATCAGAAGCTGGAAAGAAGATGACCTAAGGGTGTTCCCCACCCCCACCCCTTGTGATGATGTGGTGTGCGGAGAGACGAGTCAGGGGGTTTCTGGATAATATCGGGGATCTCAAAGCCAGGCCAGAGGGGGTTGGAGGGGGCCCAGCAGGTCCAGAAGTGGATGCTCAGTAGTCAGGCTGATATTTGCTTCAGGAGTAGTGACAGGCAGAGATCTGTGGTCTTCTTCCTAGGGCATGCCCAGAGCCCTCTGTCCACTGAAGGCCACAAAGGGCTACTGGAGCAGAGCCCGGCTCCCTGAATCCAAGGAGAAGAAAGTAGAAGAGAAAAGGAAATGGAGTGGCTCTGTCTTCTTTTTTTCCTTTCCTTCCTGAAATCCTGCTCATCTGTCAAAGCACAGCTCAAATTTCACCTCTTCCAGGAAGCCTTTCAGGATTGCCCATGTGTTCATAGTGCACATGTACTCAACTTGCCCTCAAGCCCATGCCCAAAATCCCTGGGGTCACACATACAAGCTCTTTCTTTGTGGAAGCAGCAGTCCTCAGATCATTCCTCTCCTGGGGGGCAGACCCTCTCCCCATGCTAGCCTGGAATTCCTGGTGAACTGAGAACATGGCCACTCTCTTAGCCCCTCAGATCCTGAGACTGGGAGCTTAGGGCTTTCAGAGGGGGCCGTGTGTGTGTGTGTGTGTGTGTGTGTGTGTGTGTGTAGGTGTGTGCATCTGTTGGGTGAGGGTGGGGCCCAAGTGAAGATTTACCCATCCCCACTCAGAGGGACCGAAAGTTCCAACCAGAAAATCTGCTGCAAGATTTTGAGAAAATACGAGGACCCGGGTTCGATTCCTGATGCCTGCCCATGTAAAAAAAAAAAGATTTTGAGAAAATAGCCCTCCTTGTGGATGTGTCGGGCCAGATCAGGGTCCAGCCTGGGAAGGATTGCAGGGCTCCTTCTCCCCACGTGCAATGCAAAACAAAACACACCAAAAAACAAGTCCAAAAGGGATTCTGATTTTCTTCATAATGACCTTTTAATTTTCAACGTTCATTAATTTGTTCTCACCAGAGCCTTGCAGGTTTACAGAAAATCATTCCGAATGTTGAGTTTCCAAATAGCGCCCCTCTCACACACACAGTTTTCCCTATTATTAGCAATTTGCACTAGTGTGGTACTTTTGTTACAATTGATGAAACAATATTATTATAATTATTCTATTAAGTATAGTCCATAGTTTACATTAGGGTTCACCCTGTATTGTACGGTTATATGGTTTAAACTTTTTTTTCTTCTGGTAACATATATACAATTCAAAATGTCGCATTTTAACCATGTTCAAACAAGCTATTGAGTGGTGTTAATTATATCACAGTGATGTGCTACCATCAACACCATCTATTACCAAAACTCTTCTATCATCCCAAACAGAAACTCTGTACTCACCAAACATTAACTCTCCACTCCCTACCCTCACCCTGGCCCCTGACTTTTTCATTTCTTGAATATCATATTCTTAAAATATGTTTTCTCACTTTTCTTTTCTTTTTTTTTGGTATCTCTGTTCTACTAGTGACCTTAGCACTCGTCACTCTGCATATTGGGAAATCCAGCTTCAAGTGTGTGTGCATGCGTGCATGCACGTGTGTGTGTAGATTTCCGTGCATGGGTTATTTATATGCACACAGCATGCACACACATACATAACTCAGACCAGTGGTTCTCAGCTACGGCTGCGCCTTGAATTACCTGGGGAGCAGAGTAAACACCCCATTCTCAGGCCGCACCCCATTTGAAATAAATTAGAATCGCCAGGGGTAGGACCCAGGTGTTGGTAGTCTGGAAATCTCTCTAAGTGATTCCACGGCGCCATCACTGCCAAAGACCACTGATGCAGTCGGCAGCCTTCCTGATGAAATGCCTTTATAGCGCAGTTAAGGAGAGTGAGCTTCAGACTCTGAATTGTTGCCTAAGGGACGGCACTTGGAGAGAAGCAGGTGGCAAAATGCAAAAAGGCTTGGCCTGGATGCGTCGTTCTCACCTGGAAAATGAGGCGGTTGGACAAAATCACCTCTGGAGCATTACCCAATGCTTAGAAAATGCTTTGACTTCAGTGACTGCTCCAGGGAAGGAGAGGAAGAAATACGCTTTCCGGATAGAGTCCGGGCCCCTTTCTAAAGGCTGATATATGCTGGAATTCTCTTTATATAATGGTTATAAACCAAGGGCACGCTTGCTCACCTCCCATACCAGGGCCAGCAGCCGCTTTGAGCTGCTGCAGAGCCAATTAAGGAGGGATCAGTGAGTTGGTTTGGAGGGGCTCTGGGGTCCTGCAGTCAGCTCAGGAGGCTGTGGTTCAAAGAGAGCAAAGGGTAGATGGAACAGGGGAGAGTGTATGGTGAAGGGAGGGAGAGAGGAGATAGAGGGAAGGGAGAAGGGCGTAGGTGGCAAATTGATGCTTGGGCCTTGCAAACTTCATTTATGAATCTCGAATTAAGAAAAAAAATTAAAGACATACTTATTTAAAATATGGACAATATTGAAATATATAAATAAAAGTGAATTCTCCCTCTTTCCCATTTCCTCTCTAGTTCTACTTCCCCCTATTACCACTTTAGCGAATATCCATTCTGATCTTTTTCTCTACTCATATGTTGCGGGCATTGTTTCCATTGTTTAAAAAACTTGAGTCATACTGTACATATTATTCTGTAACTGGCTTTTTTTTTTTTTCCCCTGTAACTGGCTTTTGAAACGGTGTATCATGACATCCTCTGTGCCTATTCTTAAGTCAGAGCTGCCTCACTCTCCTGGACAACTGCTAGAATTCTATAGCCTGTAACAATTTATAGTGCTACAGCTGGCATACTTGTTCGAGTATTTCTGTAGGATACCTTAAATGGAACGGCTGGTTCTAGGAGCATGTGCTTTCTTAAATGGCATGGATTTTTATCAAACTGGCCCCTCAAAAGCATCGCATCAATTTACAGTCCCACCAGAGTGCCCTCTTCCTCACACTCTCACTAACACTAGGTGGTTATTACTCCTGTATATTTTTCCCAATGTAATTGGGGGATGGAAACAGAGCTTAAGGAAAATGTAAATGGAGCTTAAACAAAATGCAATCCTGTGGGGCCCTGGATCGACCTCCAGCTTTTTGTTTTCTTAGTGAGAGAAAGCAGGGAGAAAAAGAGGAGTGATTTCTGGTCAATAACGTGCCAGGAGAAGGAAGGGGAAACTGGCTGGGGCCGCCACCGTGGAGGAGGTCGTAGGGTAGGGTCCAGTGACAGGAGGAATATAGCTTAGAGCTAGGGCTTGTCCAGGGACCAGCAGTCCTACCTGGGTATTGCACTGGACAAAGTCATGGCCACCCAAAGCTAAACTGGTCTGTTCAAATCCTGGCTCCCCCATTCAGTAGCTGCTTATTTTCTGAGCAGTTTGCATAACTCATCCAAGCCTCCATTCCTCATCTATTAAATAGCAACTACCCTGAGGAGTAAACGAATTGATACCTGCAAAGTGCTCAGAACAGTGCCTGGTAATAAATGTTAGTTTGGAGTGAGTTTCCAGGTGGTAAACCACTACTCCTCACCCCAACATATACACATACGCCAACTCCACTCCCTTGGAGTAACTTGTTAATAATTTGGTGCATATTATTCCAGACATTTTGGAATATGTAAACACACTACTTGTGGATGTACGTACTTGACAGTTATAAATGTTCCTGTATGCACACTCTATCATTAGGAGTCTCCATTTTAAAGTGACAGAAAGCCAAGCTAAAACTGACTTAAATGAACAAACTGGAGTTTGAAAGCTCGGTCACTATAAAAGTCTGGACATAAAACTGGCTTCAGTTAAGGCTTGATCCAGTGGCTCGATGTTCACAAAAACCAGCTTCTTCCTTTCTCTTTGTTCTTTCTGTCTTTCGATGCATGGACCTACTTCTCTGGCTCTACTCGGTGTGTGCTCGGCTTCCCCCTCCCCTCCACCCCCCTCCCTGCCTCCCACTCGCCCCACACTCTCGCCTCATCGATCCGAAAGGTTGTCACAGCTCTAGACCTCCATCCATCCTCACGCTGCGCCATCCCAGGGAAGGGAGGCTGTCTCTCCTCTTGTGGCTTCTCCAGGACATGGGAAGTCACTTGTCCCCAGAAACCTCAGCAAACTGAAGTATCTTCTATGCTGCCCTGCCACTGACTTTTTTTATGACATCGGTCAATGTCAGCTTACAAACACCTATTTCATTCTTTCTTAATGGCTTCACGTACTTAATTGCATGGAGTTTCCATGGCTCTTTTATTCACTTTCTCTCTGATGGATATTTAAATATTTCCATTAAAAAACAAAACAACGCAAGACAATAAATGATGTTGAAATGAACTTGCTTTGACAAAGAGCCACAACAATGGGAGCTAAAACAAGACAGAGGTTGCCTCTCCCAGGTATCAGTAGGTGTGTAAGGAGTGCAAGGTTGACAGGGTGGCTCCATGGTGTCACGGACGCTTTTCTTTTCATCTCGATATCCTTGCCTAAATGGCTGAAGACGGCTCAACAGCATATCCTCTGGGTCCACAGAGAAAAGCAATGGGGGCCATACCTCAGAAGTTGCAAATCGCTCTTGCTCACACCCCATTGGCCAGAATGTTGTCACATGGCCACACCTAGCTGCAAGAGAGGCTGGGAAGTGTAATCTTTATACTGAGCAGCTCTGTGCCCCACCAAAATTGGGGGGCTCTATTGCTAAAGAATGAAGAAAGGATATTAGGGGACAACTAGCTATCTCAGATACAGTTTCCTTAAACATTTATCTGTGAATGGTCCTGTATTTTTGTAGGTTAGGATTCTTTTTGACACTCTCCAAAATGTTTCTACTAATATATGTTTGCACTGATAGCATTTGGGTAGCTGCCTTGCCCCATCATACCACCACTGCCACCCCCCACCCCCTGCCTCCCCACTACATGCTTCCTTTGGACCATTGCTGGCCAGGCCCACTGCATTGTCCTGTTTCTCTAATTGTTCATCTGCCAGTTGCTTGCTCTGTGGCCTTGGCTGTGCTCGGTTTCTTTATCTGTAAAATTAAGACATTGAACTAGAAGGCCTTAAAGGATCTCAGAGGCAGGAAAGTGGCATCTAGACGAGGGAGGTGATGGTTCCAGCCTGCAGGTGAGCAGCATTCAGATCTAGGCCCCTCTCCAAGGGGCCCTCAGGGCAGCAAACCAGATTGTCAGAGGAGAGCAGCCAAGGCAGAAATAGGCCCGAGAACAAAGCAATGTGAAGAGGGGTAGAAAGAAATGGAATGTTTAATCTGGAGAAGAGGAGTCTGGGGGTGGAGGTGAGGTAGGAGTCCTGGAGCTCTTGTCCAATACCCCCTGAGTCACAGCAGAACAGGACGTGGAGTTTACCGGGTGGCAGATTTGGGCACAAAATAAAAAACAATCCCTTAAAAATGTAAATGTATTTAAATAACACTTTACTGAAAGGTAAAGATAGAATAGAAGTGAATATCTGGGTCCACATGGTCTTGTGAGCTGACTCTTCTCCTTGTCTGGTATGCCCCAGCCTCAAAACTGAGCTGCTTTTTGCCACTCTCCCTCTACCACCACCACCAGAACTGCTCTCATGAAGGTCTCAAGTGTCCTCCTTTGGTTCATTCTCATTGCTTTTCTGTCCTCCTTTCCTGTGGCCTCTCAATAGCACACCACACCACCGGCCTCCCCCTTCCCCTTGAAGCATCAGGGTCCCCCCAGCACACTCGCTCTGAGTTGTCCTCTTCCCTCTCCTGCAGCTCCTTCTCTTGTCCTTTACTAGTTTCATTCTCTGCCAGTGACTTTTGTATTGACTCTCTCAGGCTCGTGTCCCCTGCCTTTGCATTGTCACATCATACTCCACACCCTTGCATTCAACTATCCCCTGTGTGTAGAAGGAGAACTCTGTTCCAGGCCACAGGCCAGGGGCCCAGATTGCTGTAGCCAATGACCACAGAGATACCTGGGACGCAACCTGTCCCAGAAGGACCTTGTCATCCTCTTTCCCTCCAAGCACCCCCAACCTCTTTCTCTCATAGGGAACCAAGAGAGGACCACCATTCATGCAGAAACTGTGGGTCATTCTTGCCTTCTTCTCCCTTATCCTTTACAGCCAATCCATCCTTCCATTCTAGGTATCTTGCACATCCGTCCACTTCTTTCTATGCAACTACCATCTCTTTCTTGCCTGAATTTATTCAACAAAACTCCTGCCTCATCTCTGTGCCCAGTCTTGTTTTCTGTCTTAGTTTGCCAGAACTGCTCACACAAATACCACAAACTTGTTTTGTCTTAACATCTGGAATTTGTTGGCTTGTGGTTTTGAAGCTAGTAGAGATCCAAATTCAAAATATTGATAACACTTGCTTTCTCCCCCAAAGCTGTAGTGTTCGCTGGCTGCAGGCAATCCTTGGCATTTCTTGGCTTTCCCAATCATGGAGATGTCCTCTCCTTTCCTTCACTTCTGTGACTTCCATGTTCTCTTTATAAAGCCTTTAGTAATCTAGACTAAGGCCCATCCTGCTTCAGTTGGCCACAAAATAATTAAAAGTAACATCATCAAGTGGCCCTATTTACAATGGAGTCACACCCACAGGATGTGGGATTCAGAATGCGTGTTTGCTGGGGTACATAATTCAACCTACCATATCCTCCAACTCTGTCCTAATTTTGCCATCTTTGGTTTAAGAGCCTCCAGTGCTCCTCATTACCCTTAGAACAAAATCCACAAATGTCTTAGCAGGCTTTTCAGGTCCTTTTAGAGCCAGCTTCTTCTGTTGGGGTCCCAGCTCCTTGCATTACTCTTCACCCATCCTTTGGACTCCAGCCAGCTTCTGCTAAAGTGGTGTCACTCATAGTCTTCTCCTTTGCCTGGGTAACTCCAAGTCATCCTTCAGGCCTCAGCCAGACTGTTTACCCTCTAGGGAGCCCTCCCCGACTCCCTAAGACTGATTTAGCATCTCTTTTGTGCGCACCACCTATTAGGCTTCAGAGCCATTGTCTCTCTGTGTTTAATCACTTGGTTGTGTCTCTGCATCACTCTGGCTTCTAGAAGCTCCGTGAGTGCAGGAATCATTTCTGCTTTGCTGTCATTGCAAACCAAGAGCCTGGAACAGAACTTGGTTCATAAATCTTTGTTGACTCTTGTTGAGTCAAGACTTGACTAATTGGGTCCAGCCCAGGGCTACGGCAAAGGCCCCCACCTTGAGAAAGGGCCAGGGCTTGAGCTGCAGGGTAAGAAGCAGACAGAGAAGTGAGAGTGATTAGAAAGTGAAAGCAAAGCTGAACGGAGGAAAGAACCTCAGAGGGGAGGGGTGGAGTCTGGGGAGGAGGAGGAGCTCGGCCAAAGAGTTCATCGAACCCAGTCTAGTAGGGCTCCAGAGTGAGTGCCTAGCGCCGAGTGCTGCGGTAGGTGGGGGTATAGTGAGCGGAGAAGTGAAGCTTGAGGAAAAAGAGAGAAAATGTGTTTTGTAATGAGTCATTCCATCCTGGGGTGAGGCTGGGAGTTTTTACCGGAGGTGGGTTGACCAGATTTGCAAAATGACAAACAGGGGCTAACCGCCGGCTGGCGCCACAGCAGGGCTTCCGGCCCTGGTGGCAGAAGTCAAGCTTTCTAGTTTTTTCTCCGTCCTGCCCCGCCCCATTACATTTAACGTTCTGCTAAATAATGAAAGCTGGGAAGGAAGGCAGGGGAGGAAAGATTTTGACCAACTTGCCACATGGAGGTTCTTGGGAAGCGTGAAAACATTTAAAAAAAATAGGGATTCTGGGTCAAAACCAACATCCTTCCCTTCTTTCTAAGTAGCAGGAGGGCTTGAAACACATTTAGGAATGAAAGCGATGCCTCTTCTCCTTCCATTACACAGGAAAGAAGGGCTGATGCCTCCCCTCCCACCAAGAGACACCTGGGAACCCTGGAATCAAACGTTAGCACTAAGAGACTTCCGTCTTCCTTAAACACATGCAAGGGATGCCTTTGGGCTGAACTTCTTTGTTTTCTAGAGTGTTGGTTTTAGGGGTTCTTTTTTTTTTATCCTGACCCACGTTAAGAAATGTGTTTCCTTTCTCAATCCATTATTCCTGAGTGTTTACACACACACACACACACACACACGCACACGCTGCAACAAGAGTTTCACAAAACTACGTTCCTTTTTACTGTATGTAACCTACTCATATATTTTCCCATTCTATTCTCTTTCTTTCTTCTCTTTTTAATAATTCTGGATGCAGTCCCTGAAAGTGATTTCATGATCCCACTAATGTTTCTCAACTCACCATCTGAAAAACACTGCTCTGGAGGAGTTGATACATCGCTCTGTTGGCTCGCCACCCCTGAGAGCTGGGCTTTTTTGGCCATAGTTTTTAAACCAGACCCCAAAATCACCACGTTTGTGGGGTGACCACACTTTGATCCAATCTGACTTCCTCTGCTCCCCCGTGGGTCCGCTGGGACCTCCGAGGTAGGTGCAAGGAATCTGTTACTGGCAGACACTATAGGGCCAGGAAGCCAATACTTCAGGCCCTGCAGGCCATATGGTCTCTCTTGTAACCTCTCTGCTCTGCCCTTGTAGGGTGAGAGCAGCCAGAGACAAACCTAAATGCCTTTTCCATTTGAGCATGACTGAGTTCTAATGAAACTGTATTTACAGACACTGAGTTTCATACATTTTCATGTATCACAAAATATTCCTCTTTTTTTCTTTTTTTTTTTTTGACCCTTTAAAAATGTAAAAGCCATTCTTAGTTCATGCGCCATATAAAAATGGGTGGATTTGGCCCTTGCTGGAGTTTGCTGACCCTTGGTATCCATCACTCTTGGGGGTGGGTGTCTTATTGCCCTCGATCGTGATGGGTGAGGTGCAGGCATGGGGCCCAGTGCTGGCCAAAAGGATCTGAGGGCAGGCCTGCGGTGAGGGGCTGGGAGTGTGGTTTAGCTACGCAATGAAAGTAGCAGCCCAGGAAAGGCTCCTCTGCTGGTGCTAGGTCTGCCTGGCCCCACAGCGCTCGCTGCTGCTGCTGCAGTCTTGTCGCTTTAGGAGGATGTGCCACTGTTATGCTCAGGAGGGCAGAGCAGAAAAGTGGGAGGCACCTGAGTCCTGGTTGAGGTCCCTGTGTTCACTTAACCAACTCTGCAGCTGCCGATCTTGGGGCTTCCAGGGCCATGATTTCATCTACCCCTTAATGCTGAAAGTTCAAGGTATTTTGTCCTTGCAACTGAAAGCACCACACAAGATAGGCCTTCATGGCGCCTCCCTGAGAAAATCAAGGGATTCAGAGCTATCTGCAAACTAGGAGGGGAAGGAGGTGCAGACTGAGGAGACCCTGAAAGGATAAACTCTGGGACTCAGTTCTCAATGAAAGGACTGTGCTCAAAGGGCAAACAGTAAGATTGTTTAAGAACGAATAGTGTAGCCTCTCTTGTGTTGTGTATTTAGGACATAGAACAGAGATGATTCATGTGATATCATTTAGTTCTCACACCAACCCTGAGAGGTAGAGATTATTGTTCTATTTTACAGGTGAGAAAACTGAGATTCCGATTCAGAGAGATTAAATAGCTGGTAAGAGCAGAACCAGGCAGCCCTGGCTTTAGGTCCTGGCTTTGAGGAGCATGTACTCTCAGCCATGGCACAGTGCTGCAGACCCGCGGCCGAATTCATGACCCTCCGTGCTTATTTTCCTGTTGTCATCCACCAGCCTTTGGAAATGTCTTTTTCTACCTTAACCTCCATTGTGACAAGAGTGCTATGTTAAGGGGCTTTTGTGGTTAGAGTGTTAGTAGGAGAAGGAATGGGTGGGGCCAGGGTTTCAGCTGGATGGGTAAGTGGGTGAGTCAGCAAGTGGCTGGGCCCCTTTGGTCCCATGTAAGGACAGGCTGCAGCCGCCCACTGCCCGCCTGCACTGTGTCTGGACAGAAATGGGCATGTCTGCTCTGCCAAAGGCCCCACCTTGTGTTAGGATAACTCTGTGAATCAGGAAGGCCAGAGATGCTTATCATCCTTTTTCTCTTAACGAGTCACAGGCCCTGAAAGAGGAAATGACTCTTGGCCTTACCTAAGCATTTGGCCAGAGCCGAGCAGGGTACCCAGTGTCCTATCTCCTACTGTACTGGATTCTCTGGAGCAGAAAAGGCCAACAGTGGGAAGGAAGAAAGCTCTTTGGTGGCCCCTTCGACACTGGGCTCTGATTTCCCCAGCGGTAGTTCAGAAGTGGTAGGTTCAGTTGTGGTGCTGGGATGTCCCCTGGTTTCTAGATCCATGATAATATCTAACAGCATAGATTTAGCTACGATCCAGGTCTTGTGACCTCTGATATTGCGTGCTAGCTAGAAAGAACCTGAGTGCAGCCTCCCTTATGCCATAGATGTGTAGACTCACGCCCAGAGAGAGTTCGTTACTTGCCCAAGACCGCACAGCTAATCAGCAGTTGCAGGAGAACGAACTGGGGACTTCTGGACCCAAGCCCCGACTCTTTCACTACTCCTATCTGCCTGGATCCCTGATCTGCCCTCTAATTGCCTCCATCCCCTGCCCTCTGAGCCCTGAATTGAGCCCAGGCAGCAACTCCCAGATGTGGGACCACGCACCCCAGGCCTGCCCTGCCAGTGTCCCCATGCCAAGCTGGTCTGCCTGCCTCCTGTTCTGGTTCTTCCTGAGAATCACAGCGGAAGGACGGGAGTGTGCATTCACAATGCAGATGATGAGCTATCCTTCTGAAGAAAGCTCCACCCTTAACAAAGGGAAGCCGGCTTGGCTGGCCCTGGAAAGAATTTGCTACAGGATTTGTGCTAAGGTGGTATGGTGCCAGTATGTGTTGGAGCTCTGTCTGTGGGCAGGAAGGGCAGGTCCAGGATGTGTGCTGATGTGAATGCATGCGTCCAGGGAAGAGGGCGGGTGGTGCAGACATCCAGGGCAGCTGGGGAGTGAGTACTGGCCTACTGCCTGGCTTCTCTCTGCTGTGTATCAGCTCCGTGACCTTGGGGATATAACCTCCTGGAGCCTCAGTTTTCCCAGCTGCAAAATGGGAACATTAAGGATTTCCCTCACGGGGTTGTTAAGAAGATGGAACAAATGGCTATGAACGTTTTCCCAAGGGCACATCACGAGGGGCTGCTCTGGGGATGGAGGGTAGGGGAGGATTTGTGCTGCTCCCTTTGGGACCTCGCTGGAATTGGGGGTGTCAGGTAGCACCTGGACTGGGGAAGGGTAGGGCAAGATCCACGCCCCTCACCTGCTACTGCCTTCCTTGCCTCCCTGGCAAGAAAGCCCTAAGGCAGCACTAAATCAGGTCACCACTTGCCTGTCCTCACGGTAGCTGTCATACAAATAGCTCCTGCCTGGATCACAATCCAGGTCACAGGCTCGCCAACCCCCTCCCTTCTGAGCAGTCAAGGAAACAAAACCGCTCACTGGTTTTGTTCTTGAGCGGCTGTTCATTAGTATCTGGCTATGTGGCTGACGCTGCGCTGATTGCTTGAAGAAGTAACAGGCACCTGGTGCTACGTGCCCTATGTCAACCCCGTTGCGAGATCAGCTCCTTTAAGGAGGTGGGACAGCCTCTATTTTATAAGTGAGGCAACTGAGGCACAGAAAAGTGAACACTTCTTTCAAGGTCACTCAGCTGGTAAGTGTAGAGCCAAAGTTGAAACCTAGACCTGACTGACTTCACCTGTGCTTTTAAAAAGAATTGACTATTTTTTAGAGCAGTTTCAGCTTTACAGAAAACAGAGTTCCCATAGACATTCCTCCCCCCATCTTTCAGTTTCTCCTGTTTTAATATCTTGCATTAATGTGGTGCATTTGTTTACAACTGATGAACCAATATTGATTTATCATTACTAGCTAAAGTCCATTGTTTACATTAGGGTTGTGTTGTATAGTCCTATGGGTTTTGACAAATGTATTAACGTGATGTTTTCACCATTACAGTTTCATATCAAATGGTTTCACTCCTTAAAACTCCCCTATGCTGCATCTTTTTATCCCTCCATCCCCCCACCCCCTGAATTATTGGCAACCACTGATCCTTCACCAGTCTCTATAGTTTTGCCTTTTCCATGATGTCATACAGTTGGAATCACATGATAATTAGCCTTTTCAGACTGGTTTCTTTTGTGTAGCAATATGCATTTAACTTTCCTCCGAGTTTTCCATAGCTTTTCTTTTTACTGCTGAATAATATTCCATTCTATGGCATACTAGTTTGTTTATTCATTTACATATCAAACAGCATCATCATCTTGGTTGTTTCCAATTTTTGGCAACGATGAATAAAGCTGCTATAAATATTTGTGCACGGGTTTTTGTGTGAACATGAGTTTTTATCCTCTACTGCCCTGTGTTTGAGGACTGTGAGCAGAGGTGTTGGTGGGAGGTGGCGTCAGCAGGGGAGGGAAGATGTGCTGCCTGCCGTCCAGAAAAAGCCAGGGTCACTCCAGGAGTCAAGGTGAGGTCTGAGCAGAGACTCCTGGGACGGAGGCAGAGAGGAGGGGGGAGGCTGCAATGTGGTGGGGGACCCTGCACACCACAGGACAGACACACACTGATATACAACACACATAGGACAGACACACACAGGACACATACAGACACAGCGCACAACAGAGACACGCAAGGCACACACTGATATACAACACACACGGGACACACACACGCAGTGATGCACAGCACACATAAGGCAGATACACACACAGGACAGACACACACACACACAGGGCAGAAACACAAAGGACAGATATACACACAGGACAAACCACACTAAACGGACACACACAGATGGCAGACATGGCAGGCACAGGGGCAGATGCAGATTCCCACGGACACACAGAGCAGGCACACACATAAACACAGGCACGAGGGCCACAGCCACACCCAAAAGACCCCATCCCCCATGACCGACACATCAGAGAAACTCAGACTCACACACACACACACGCACACTCAGGCACACAGAGGCACAGGTAAACGCGCACCCAGACAAGGGCACCAACAGCAGCGACTGGCGGCGCGCTGGCCGCAGACGCGGACCCGCACGCGCACGTCCCCGCGGGCAGGGCAGGCAGCGCCCGGGCCGCCCGGCTTCCCGGCGTCCTCCGCGCCGCGCCGGGAACGGCGTCCCGCCCGCGCTGAGTCAGCGGCCGGGGGCCCTGGGCCGGGGCGGCGGGGCCGGGCGCCGGCGTTAGCGGGCCGAGCGCGCGCGCGTTCGTGCCCGCGCCAGCCCCGGGCGGCGGCCGAGGGGGCCGGGGAGCGGCCGGCGAGGGGCGGCCCGGGGGAGGAAGTGACCGCCTTTGACTTGGCGGAGGCCGGGCTGGGCCGCCGAGGTCGCGCAGCAGGCGCCGCGGGCCGGCTTCCTGCGGGGAGGGCTGGGCTCTGGGCGGCGGGCCTGGGCGCGGCTGGGGGCCGGGCGCGGGGCGCGGGGCGCGGGGCAGGGGGCAGGGTGCAGGGGGCCGGGCCGCCCCGGTGCGGCAGGGCCCCGCCAGAACAGAGGATGGAGAGGCGAGGACAGGTCCCCGAGCGCTGAGGTCCTCTCAGAGGTGCCCAGGGCTGGCCATGTGGGGGGCGCCTCTTCTCTCCCTAATGGCCCCAGTGGCATCTAGCAAAAGGGCACCTCACAGCGTGCCTGGGTTGCTGAGGGCACCCCTGGCCCGGCTTTTCCTCTTTTCTTCCCTCTTAGCCTTTCTAATGTGTTCTTGGCCCAGCAGCCAGCTAGAGCGAGGTCTTTTCCAAACATCAATCACAACCCCCCTCCCTCCTCCTGGGCCCCATCTTTGCACAGCAGTTCAAGTCTCAGCTTAAATGTCGCCTCCTCAGCAAGACGGTCCCGGCCATCCCACCTAGAGAGGCGGGGTCTGTTAGACCTCCACGGCAATTTGGCTTTATTTTCTTCACATCTTCACAGCATTTATCACTATATGAAATGGTCTTTTTTTTTTTTTTTTTTTTGCTTAATTGCTCGGTTTGGGTCTGTCCACCCCTCTTTCTTGACAGTGAAGACGTTTCCTGTTTCGTTTGACCCGTCCCTGGAGTAACGCCTGAGGCATGGTGGGTGCTCAGTGACATCTAAGAAATGAGTGTATGTGTGAGGGACAGGCCTGAAAGGGAACACGGGGCCTCAAGGGGCAGCCTCGGGGACACACAGATAGGGAGAGGGGCAGAGCCTGTCAGGGGTGTTTGTGTGCAGGCTCTAGGACAGATAGCCCTGTCACCAACAGGAAGGTTTGGGAGGAATACAGACCTGGCTGAAAATGCCCACTCACTCTTTTCTAGCTCTGTGTATCTGGGCAAGTTACTTACTGTCTGGAAAATGAAAGACAACCTCTCTCACTGGCTTATCATCCCGGATGACAATCCCTTGTCTTGTTAGATCCCAAGACATATCCAGTTCTACCTAAGAATCCAGCAGCAGAGATTCTTAGGACATTTTCTTAGGAATGTCCTGGGCTCTTAGGGGGAAACATGACAGAGGTGCCCAGTTGGATTTCCACTCCAGGTCCTGCCAGGTGTGCCTCAGTTTCCTCCTAGGTGGGCAGGGATTGAGCAGGCTGCCCCTGGGGGATATTGCAGAACGTTGGAAAATAGAGAAAACACTATAAACTCTTTGTGTCTTGTCTCTCTGGCTCTGAGCCTGCAGTAAGTTCTTTCGGTTTTGATTTTGGTTTTCTGACTTTATTTGTGTCTTTTCTCTTTTTGTTTTTCTCATCTTCTGTATCCAGTAAACTAAAAATCATGATGATGCTTTTAAAAGTATCCCTGGCTGAAGGAATGTAAGGGTGTATCATTATTTCTATTTATCTGCTGAGATTCACACAGATGTAGGACTCAGAAAGCTGGTGAGCCCTCTTTCTCTCCACACCCAGGAAACTCTGAGGGGCCCGTCTTTCTGACCCCCCGCCTCTCA
>PVIY010048085.1:0-17487 GCA_004026745.1 Myrmecophaga tridactyla | reverse complement strand
GATACACACATACACGTGTACGCATATATACACACAAACACACTTGCATATACATACATGCACCCACACATAGTTATGTAAAGTATACTAGCAGGTCATTAGAGAAGGATGTACTTACCTCTATCTTACTTTTATTCATTCAATAAGCATTTATTGAATCTTTACAATATATCAGGCACTGTGTTAATGCTGATACTATAAAGCAAACAGAAAAGGGTTTGTGCCTTTAAGAATTTAATGATTAATTCTCTGTGTCTACACTTAACCCCTAAGGGCCCAGAGCCCCCACAGACCCTGGAAATAGGTGTCTCTTCAGATGCATTATATCCGTCCTGACTTCCAGGGCACACTACAGTATATCTAGCGCTTCAGTTGAAATTCCTTCATCTGGTGGTTCTAGCTCTCCATGGAATTCCTTCTTCCCTCTCACCTGCCTATCTCACTTGTCCTTTTTTTATACTTTTCCCCGAACCACCTTCTTCCTTACTGATAATCCCCAGTAAATTCACTTAGCCCTTTGAGCCAGATGTTGTCACTTCTTACCACACAAAATGTTGATGGCAAAGACAAACTTAGAAACCGGTTTCCTGCCTCCCTCAACCCAGGACTCTTTCCTCTTTCCTTTTGACCTTGTCTACAATTTCTTATGCTCGCCCTGAATTTATAAAATGCCAGATAGAGGAATCATATAGCTTTAACTATTTTGTCATCTGCCCAGTACTCCTGCAAGCCACTTTAAAAAAGAAGTTAATGATTGAGGAGGGAAGGCAGATTTAAAGAAATATAAATAAGTATAAATACACAGGGATGGTTCAACATAAAAAGAAATTGTTGGCATAAAATTTTAAAAAATAAGAAAAGACAAGGTTTCCGGCCAAGGTGTAGTAATAGGGACCATATTAAACTTCCTGCTTAAAATAATTAAAAAGCCGGAAAAAAATGTGTGAAACCATTGACGTCAAGACATTGGAAATGAAGGGAAGTGCTCCTCCAGAGACTGGAAACCAATGAGGTGAGCCCTATGAGTCCCCCAGCTTACTGCTGGGATGAAGTGTCCAGGTTGTGACACAGCGTGGGGGAATCCAGGCTGAGTCTGATGAACTCCCTGGGCTGGGAGTACGGGAAAGCCAAGGTGCCTGGAGTTTTCAGGGCAGCTTACCAAAAAGGGGAGAGATACAGAGAGTGAACTCTGGAGATCTGCTGAGTGTTTGCACTGAGTATTCGCAATTGAGCACCAAACAGCGTGTGTGTGAAGAAACTGAGGTCAGGAAAAGAACCACACAGAAGGACCGGAGGTAACAGTACTCAGCGATCATTTGAGGTTAGGAATTATTCCTGTTCCTAATAGCCAAATTGGAAAAGCCTCATAATTCATTGGCATGGATTAAAGAATTTAGAACAACAGTGCCTCAGATGTGAAGACAAAGAAATACTGTTCTAGTCCCTCCTAACAAAATTTAAAAGCAAGACCTAACAGTATCAAACGATTTATAAGTAACTTTACCACATTCAAGCATAATGCCCAAGAATGTTTTAGGAAGACAAACATATCCACTAACCAACAAGGTAAAATTCATCAAGGTGGCATCTATAAAAAATGATCAAACAAAGATGCAAAGATGAAAGGAAAATCAATCTATAATGATAAGGAAAGTCTAATTAATCAAAACTAACTCAACGTTGACACAGATGGCATTAAAACGATTATTATAACTTGATTCCACATGTTCAGGAGGCTAGAGGAAGGACTGTACATTTTAAATAGAGGCATGGAAGATGTAAAAAGATCCTATTTGAATTTCTAGAGGTGAAAGCTACAAATGTCTAATTTGAAAATACATGGGATGGAAATAATGGCAGATGACAGCTCAGAAGAAAGGATTAGTGAACTTGAAGGTATAGTAATAAAAACTATTAAAAATTAATCACAGAGAGAAAAATGACTGTCAAAGATGAACAAAGCATCAGTGAACTGTAAGACAATATTAAGTGACCAAATGCATGAGAAATTGGAGTCCATGAAAGGGGGGAAACAAGAAAAATATTTGAATAAATAATGGCAGAAAATTTCCCAAATTTGATGAATACTATAAATTCATATATTCAAGAATCTTAACAAACCCCAAGCACAAAATAATAGAAAGACAATTATACCATGGCACATAACAATGCAATTAATTAAAGCCAGTGATAAAAAAGGAAATCTTAGAAGCAGCCTTGCAAAAATTGACAAATTACATAGCAAGAAACAATTATATGATGAAAATAAATTTCTTATTAGAAACAAAAAGTAAGAAGAAAATAGAGTGAAATCTTTAAAGTAGTAAAAGTAAAAAAAAAAATCTGCCTAGAATTCTTTATCCTGTAAAGATATCTTTCAAAAATGAAGATTAATTGAGGGCATTTTCAGACATATAAAAGCTGGGAGAATTGGTCAATAGCAAAACTAAAATGTTAGAAAAAGTTTTTCAAACAGAAGTAAAGTGAAATGACACAGAAACCTGGATTTGAATGACAGAATAAATAGTAATGGAAGTGGTAAGCTTACAGTAAATAAAAAGTTATTTTTTCTTGATGTTTAAATCTCTTTAAAAGGTACTTGCTTCAAGCAAAAGCAATACAATGATACAATAGCAGTAACAAAAACAATAACAATGATATATGTTATAAATTCTGCAACAAATTAATGAACAGATAATATATGTAAAGTAAAATGCATGTCAATAATAGCACAAAGGCTGAGAGGTGAGAAATGGAAGGATATTGTTGTAGAGTTCTCATACTCTATGTTAAGTAGTATAATATCATTTGAGAGCAGACTCTGATAAGTTAAAGTTGTATACTATAAACTCTAAAGCAACCACTAAAAAATCAAAATGAAGTTACAGGTAGGGCCATGGTGGCTCAGCAGCCAGAGTTCTCGCCTGCCATGCCGGAGACCCAGATTCGATTCCGGGTGCCTGCCCATGCAAAAAAGAAAGGAAGTTATAGTTAATAGACAAACAAAAGAGACTAAATGGCACAAAAAATACTCAAGTACTACAAAAGAAGCCAAAGGAAAAAGAATGAAGAAAACAAATAGAAAACAAATAGCAAGATGGTATACCAAATCAAAACTGTGAACAATAATTATATTACATGTAAATGGTATAAACATTCTGTATTAGTCAAGGTTCTCTAGGGAGACAGAACCAATAAGAAACATCTGTAAATATGAGATCTTATAAAAGTGTGTCAAGCGACTATGGGGATGCACAAGTTCAAAATCTGTAGGGCAGGCCACTAGCTGGCAACCCTGATGACAGCCTTTGATGATTTCACCAGGAGAGGCTGACTGCCTGAAGTGGAGAGAGATTCTCTCATCTGACTTCTCCTTTTAAAGCCTTCAACTGATTGGATTAAATGTCTCTCATTGCTGAAGACGTTCTCCTTAGCTGATCGTAGATGTGATCAGTCATTGATGCAATCAACTTACTGATAATTTAAGTCCACAACATATCCTCACAGTAATGTTTAGTCCAGTGCTTGTTATATCAGACAAGTGGACACCATTATCTGACCAAATTGACACATAAACCTAACCGTCACAGTCCACCCCTTGTCAACTTGACAGCTATACATGGCAACTTAAACCATACTAAATCCCTGAATTAAAAACCATAGCAGAGGACAGTGTGATGGTGGCTCAGTGGCAGATTTCTTGCCTGCCATGCCCAGACCCAGGTTTGCTTCCCAGTGCTTGCTCATGCAAAAAAATAGCAGACATATATTTTTACCTAAAAATACTAAACTGTCTTGTGTACAAGCAGACATACACTAAATATCTCCAGAAAACGGTGCAGGTCCTTCTTTGCTTGTTGATTCAGAGACATGAGAAGCCCAAAGTGGCCAAACAGCAATCTCAGCTTCCACTTCAATGGAATTATTATATCTACTGGTGGGAGCACTCTTCTTTTGGGAACTAGCACCTATAGACTAGCAGAGCTTAAGGTTTCAGGGACAGGAAGGAAAATTTTTTCTAAGGCTCAGTAGAGGTAACAGTGGGTGGTACCCCTCCCATTGACACCCCTTGATTCCTGGACCAGTGAATCCTGGCTATGGGAGAAGTAAAGAACACTGATTCAGGGCATACACAGACTCTGGAGAATAGTGCACCAGCCCTGAAACCTAGTTGGCTTGTAATTGATGGGTTCCATGATCAGAAGCAATGCTGTGTGGAATACTATAATGGTGGATAAGGCATTCTGTAAGTCCACAGATGGTAGTATTTGTGGAAGCATTGCATGAAGGGAAGGCAAACCCATAACTAGAGTATGTGTCTATTCCAGTCAGAACAAATCACTGCCCCTTCCATGATGGAAGTTGTCCAATATAATCAACCTGCCATCAGGTAGCAGGCTGATCACCTCAGGTAATGCTGTCATATCAGGAATTGAGTGTGGGCCTCTGCTACTGGCAGATTGGACACTCAGCAGTGGCTATAGCCAGACTGGCCTTGATGAGTGGAAGCCCATATTGCTAAGCCCATACAAAACCATCCCTGCCACCATGCCCACTTCATTCATAAGCCCCTTGAGAAATGTCAGAGTAGCTGGGAAAAGAGGATGACTTGTATCCACAGAATGAGTCATCTTATTCACTTGATTATTAAAATCTTTGCTGAAGTCACCCTCTGGTGAGCATTCACATGGGACACAGATATCTTCATGTTTTTTGTCCACTCAGAAAGGTCTATCTGCACACATCTTCCCCAGACTTTTGTCACCAATTTTTCAATCATGCTCTTTCTACAGCCCATGATTCAGTATACTAATGCATCTCCTGCCAGTTCTCCTTCCAAACAAAATGAACAACCAGGAGCACTGCTCAAAGTTCCACCCACTGGAAGGATTTCCCCTCACCACTGTCCTTCAGAGACATCCTAGAAATGGGCTGCAGTGCAGCAGATGTCCACTTTTGGGTGGTACCAGCATGTCCTGCAGAACATTTGTAAAAAGGCCCCGGTTTTCTCTTCCTCAGTCAATGGATATAAGGAACTCCCCAAGAGGCCATGGGTCTGGGAGGGAAAGAGAAGATAATATGTCAGAAGTGGGGGCCATGGGCATATCAGTTGCTCACTACCTCATGGAACTTACTTGTGCTTTCAATACCTGCTTGAGCCCTACCTAATATATACCATTTCAACTGTATGATGGAATGTTGTGCATACCCAACTTTATGGATGGCAGGCCAGACAATACTCAACTCATGATATGCAGCTCAGGTCTCACGGTAATTTAGTGGCACATAGTTAAGCATTCCATCTCTAGTAAAGTCCCATAGCAGGCCAAAAACTGATTCTCAAAAGGACAGTAGTTATCTGCAGAAAACGGCAAGGCTTTACTTTAAAATCACAAGGGCCTGCCTTGTGACTCTAATATAGGGGCCTGCCAAAGGCATAAGAGAGCATCTCTATTTGCCATGGACACTTCCAGCACCATTGGATCTGCTGGATCATATGGCTCCAGTGGCACAGCAGCTTGTATGGCAGCCTGAACCTGTTACAGAGCATTCTCTTGTTCCAGTACCCACTCAAAATTAGCCACTTTCTAGTCACTCAGTAAATGAGCCTGAGTAGTGCATCCAAATGAGGGATATGTTGTCTTCAAAATCTAAGGAAGCCAATTAGGCATCATGCCTCTTTTCTTTTTCGTTGTAGGAGGGGCCAGATACAACAGCTTATCCTTTACCTTATAAAGGTTATCTCTACATGCACCACACCACTGGACATCTAGAAATTTCACTGATGCAGAAGGACCCTGTATTTTTGTTGGATTTATGTCCCATCCTATGACATGCAAATGCCTTACCAACAAGTCTAGAAAAATTGCTATTTCTTGCTTAGTAGATACAATCAACATGATATCATCAATATAATGAGCCAGCGTGATATCATGTGAGAGAGAGAAATGAACAACTTCCTTCTGTACAGATTATAACATAGGGCTGGAGACTTGATATACCCCTGAGGTAGGACAGTGAAGGTAGACTGCTGGCCTGGCCAGCTGAAAGCAAACTTTTTCTGGTGGCCCTTACTAGCAGCAATTTAGATAAAAGTCTTTTTCAGATAAATAGCTGCATTCCAGTCACCAAAGGATGTACTGATTTGCTCAGGCAATGATACCACATCTGGAACAGCAGCTGTAATTGGAGTCAATTTAACCAAGTTTACAATAATCCACTGTCATCCTCCAAGACCCATTTATATTCTACATAGGCCAAATAGGACAGTTGAATGGGAATATGATGAGAATCACCACACCTGCATCCCTCAAGTACTTGATGGTGGCACTCACCTCTGAAATACCTCCAGGAATCCAGCATTGTTTCAGATTTACTATTTTGCTCAGTAGGGGCATCTTTTAGTTTGCTAAAATTTCCAGAATCTAATATATTGATAATAGAAAGCTTTAAAAAGTTAATTTATTAAGTTGAAAATTTACAATGCTAAAGCTGTGAAAATGTCCAAATTAAGGCACCAACAAGAGGTTATCTTCACTTAAGAAAGACTAATGCCATCCAGAAGAAATTTGTCAGCTGGGAAGGCACGTGGCTGGCATCTGCTGGGGTCTTTGGCTTCTGAACACCTCTTTCAGCTGGGAAGGCACATGGTGATATCTACTAGCTTTCTCTCCTTATTTCTTAAGGCTTCCCCAAGGGTGTTTCCCTTCTGCCTCTCCAAAGGTCTCTGGCCATGTGACCCCTCAAGCTTTTTCCAAAATGCTTCCCTCTTAAGAAACTCTGTTAAGCAACCTTACCTTGAATGAGTAAAGACATATCCCCATAGAAACCACCTAATCAAAAGGTCCCACCCATAACTGGGTGGGTCACATCTCAATGGAAACAACTTAATAAAAATATCTCACCCAGCAATACTGAATCAGGGTAAAGAACATGGCTTCTCTTGGGTACACAACAGTTTCAAAATAGTACAAGGCAGTTCTAGCAGCTTCTACTTTGCCTTTCCTATCATAATAGGTCTCATCTCATGAGTCAGGGAACCACTGTGGTTATTTTGCCAGTTGCTGAGTATGCCTATTCCAATTACGCATTCCAGAACTGGGGAAACAACTACAGAATGGGTCTGGAGACCCACTGGACCCACTGTGAGATAGACTTGAGCTAAAATTCCATCAATCACCTGACCTCCATAAACCCTACTCTGAGTGGTGAACCAGAGTGACATTTTGAGTCAACAAGAATTAACGTCACTTAAAATCCTTATAATCCCTGGAATATCTGATCATTTCCTTTTCCCTAATGCACAGTTACTCTGATAAAAGTCCATAGGTTACTTGAGGAAGGCTAGGAGGAAGATTAACAGTAAAAAATTTTGACAGTGTAACAGGGTACTTTGCCAAGAGAAACTGGCCTTCCTCTCATTTGATGGGCTCTGAGTCTATAAACTGTCTCAAGTCTGGGAATTGATTAAGGGGCTGTGACTCTGTTTTGGCAATTCAAGTTAGATTTTGTTCAATTAAGCTAGAATCCCTCTGCTTATACAGCTCAGATAAGAATTTGGTAGACTGCCCATCTATTTTACTTCTAGGTACCCCATGATCTACTAGCCAATGCCATAGGTCCCTGTGAGTCAGATTATTTTGACTGGTACTTTGAGTCTGCTCTCCATTATAGCAGCCATGCCAATGGATGCTTATCTTCTCTTTGGCGATTAAGTGCTGCCACATGGCATCTGTGAACTTGGGATCTGATCATCTCCATTGTGTTTAAGGAATCCAGCTCAGTGACAGCAGTTCCTACAGTAGTATCTGACCTACAGAAAAGGGTGACTACAGAGCTCTTCAGGGATGATGGAGCTGGTCTCACAAATTTATTTCTCAAAGTCCTGGTTAAAGATGTGTCTTCTGGACATTCCCGGGGTGTGTGAGCAGGTCCTCCATGATGAATCTACTTTAACATTCCCATCTCTCTAAGCCTTTTGATCCCCTCAACTACATTATACTATGGCAGTTCTGGCATTTTGATCTCAGGTAATATCAACCACCTTTTGATCCATTTTCAGCCAACCACCCAAACAAACTTCCCTTCTAACTCCTTGAGCTACAAGATTAAACCCAGAATCTATGCTTAGTGGGCCATATCAATAAATTCAGCATGATCCAACTTTATATTCCTTCCACCATCATTCCACGTCTTTACTACTCATTCCCACACATATTCCCTGGATTTCTGTCTCTATAAACTGGAAAATTCACGCACTTCTTTTGGAAAATAGCATACCTCCTCCTGGGTCACGCTTTGTACCTCATCTTCTGGGCCTGTTGGGACATCAGACTAGTTATAGGTCTGGAAGAAAAGAGGAGTAGTGGGATTGGGTCATGAAAAGAATTAGAAGTGTCTTTCAAACCAGTTACCTCAGGGCATTCCATTGCAGTTTCATCTGGCAAAATAGGATTAATCTCTCCAGACAGAGGAGTGAAGGTTGTTTTCTCAGGGGAGGTGGTTACAAGTTTAGCCAGCACTGAAGAATCTCTTTAGGTGTCAATTGGATGGCAGACTCCTCAGGGCTGACTGGAGTTCCAGGAAACTGTTTCCTCAGGAGAGACTGGACTTTAGGCAGCTATTTCTGCAGGGTGGACCATTAGAGGTTATCTAGCAAAAATTCAGCCGAAACCAGACTGTCATCATATCAACCGATATGTCTCCAACCCAATTTTCTGGATCCTACTCCTTTCCAATCAGTGCCCTGACTTTAACAGCAGACACCCTGCACAGTTGAGAATTTAGTTTACATTGTAGATTTACTATTCATATGTCTGATTTTCAGAAATCTCAAGTCTGAGAACACAGGAAATAAGATTTTCTTTAAAGGCACCCACAGAAACTTTTACATCTTTTATATGGCACTTAAGTTGCAAATAGGAAGACTTCAATTCATCCCTTTCTTTTAAAACTTTATCCAGCATATCTAGGAACAACCAACCAACATCATTATACCTTTTAACTCCACAAAACTCTATCAAGGTGTTAAAAACACCATAATCCAGAGCTTTGCAACATACAAGCGTGTGATTAGCAGAATCAAATGATGATATTTTGTGTATCTCGATGGTCAATTCATGCCATGGACCGCCAGTGCCAACTTGATTACTGGAAATAGAGTCATTAGTGCCTTTGAATCTAGTAAGAGTAGAAAACTAATCACAAAAATTTAAATTCTGTTTCTCAAGAACCACTCTAAGTTCCAAAGCTATATTAATATGGGATCTCTAGGGAAACAGAACCAACTGGGGATATCTATAAATACAAGATTTTATAAAATTATCTGATGCAATTGTAGGGATGCACAAGTCCAAATTTGGTAGGGCAGGCCACAAGCTAGCAACTCTGATGAAGGTCTTTGATGAATTCCCCAGGAGAGGCTGGCTGATTGAAGTAGAGGGAGAGATTCTCATTTCTGACTTTTCCTTTTAAAGCCTTCAACCGGTTGGAATATAGGTCTCTCATGGCTAAAGACATTCTCTTTAATGGATTGTAGATGTAATCACTCATAGATGCAATAAACTCACTGATGATTTAAGTCCATGAAATGCTCTCATAGTATGGTTAGGTCAGTGCTTGCTTGACCAGACAATTGGGCACCATTACCTGGCCAAATTGACACATAAACCTAACCATCACACACTCCAATTTTAGATAGCACAGTTCATAAAATTAGATTAAAAAGCAAGACTCAACCAAATGCTGCCCACAAGAAACCCATACTAAATATAAAGACACTAATAAGATGAAAGTAAAAATATTTTAAAAATATATGCCATGATAACATTAATTTTAAAAATGTAGAGTGACTATGTTAATATATAGTCATATATATTATATATCCTATATGTTAATATAGGGTAACATAGGGCAAATAATGTCACAGGGCAAAGAAGGTCATTTTATAATGATAAATAAATTCATCAACAAAACAACAATTTCTAACACTTATATACCCTATAACAGAGTTACAAAAAAAAAAAAAAAGAAGAAGTAAAATCTTAAAGAACTGCAAGGAAACTAGGCAAATTCACAATTATAGTCAAAGATTTCCTCTCGCCTAACTAAATAATGGATGGAACAAATAGAAAGAAAATCAGTAAAGGTATAGAATATTGGAACAACAATACTATCAAGCAATTTGATAAAACTGAAATTTAAGAATGCTCCATCCAAACAGCAGAATATACATTGTTTTCAAGAGCTTACATATCATCTCTCAAGATAATTCACATTCTTGGCCATGCAATAAATCTTATCTCAAAAGGATTTAAGTCATTACAAAGTCTTTCTTCTGATCACAATGAAATTAAATTAGAAATGAATAATCAAAAAATATCTGGAAATCTCCATGTATTTGGAAACCATATAACATACTTCTCAAACAATATGAGTGTCAAAGAGAAATCAAAAGGGAAAGTATTTTGAACTGAATGAAATGAAACATACAACAAGTTTGTGAGATATAGTAAAGCAGTCTTAGAGGGAAATTTATAGCACCAAAATCCACCCTAACACCCTATGTTAAAAAAAAAAACTAGAAAAAAAATGGAGAAAATTAAATGCAATATAATCAGAAGAAAGGAAATAATAAAAATAACTAGCAGAAATCAGCAAAGGGGAAAACAAACCAAAAAAAAAGTATAGTGAAAAATCAATGAAACCAAAAACTTTTCTATGAGAAATCAATAAAATTGTTAAACTTCTAGCCAGATTGATCAGGAACAAAATTAAAGATGCAATTTACCAATATCAGGAGTGAGAGGTGTGACATCAATACTGATTCTACAGTTATTAAAGGTATAATAATGAATATTGTGAACTTTATAAAGTCATCAGATATATACAAATTGAATATACTCCTTAAAAGATATAAGTTACAAAAGCCCATTAAAGAATAAATGGAAAACCTGAGTACCCCATTATTATTATACAGCTTGAACTTGTAGTTAAAAATATTTCCACGGAAAGATTGTGTGAAGATGGCAAAAGAGGGAGCTCCAGGACTCAGTCCCTCCACCCAAACAACTATTAAGCCAGCAGGAACTGTCTGAAACAACTATTTCTGAAACTCCAGGGGCCAGAAAAACATTGTACTACATCCTGGGAAGAGTGAGAACAAAGGGCTGATAGAACAAAGAACAGTCAATTGCTCTCTCTGCTTGTGACTATCAGTGCCCATCCCCCACGCTCACTGCAGGCTGCCATGAGGGTCAGTCCCTGCTACCTCACTGGTGATAGAAAGGGATTTAACAATCCTCTTCCACAAGACCGGGGTGAGCACAGCTGATCCTTGTAATGTTTTTTGATTAGCGATTTCGGATTGCTGGGGGCCCAGCTCTGAGGGCAGCTACTGTTTCAACCTGACCCAGACAAAGGCAGCAGTGTCATTGTTTTAGCCTAGGCCAGACAAAGGTATAGAGACACGTAAAGATGATATGCTCACTCAGGGTTGTGTCAGACAGTTATTTGAAGGGCTGAATTTGCAGGCAGGCCAAGAAAGCTCAGCTTTGGGAGCCATGAAAGAAGACCTTGGTGCCTTCCTGATCCCCGTCCCAGAGCACTTCGGAGGTGGTCTGCATCCACTTCCTGGGTCCCTGGCTCTGTTTTGATTGGGGAAGACTGACTTGGGAAAGCCCTTTCCAGTGTGCCCTTCCTCCCAGAATCTGCCCTCCATGAATAAGCCACTTAAGACACGAAAGGAGTGTAAGAAACTACAGAGGCAGACAATCTAGGGTAAAGGCTGTGAGCCTCAAACACTGGGAAGAAGGAAGTCTGTTCCCTGGGAAACAAAGAAGACAACCAAATTCCTATAAACAGGGAAACTCCAAAACAACTAACAAGCAAAATCTCAGGACAAAACATGGGCCTAGAAAGATAGGGAAAGCAATGTACTTTGCATGAGCCTTGGGCAGACCTTTCTGATAGAAGGACTGAAGCACAAGAAAATCTTCATCACCAGCTGATTAAAGAAAAAACAAGAAACAGACACCTCAAGGAATACATCCCAGAGTTAACATTTTTAAATATGGAAATATACAGTGGGCAACAAAAAAGTTCAAGAAAAACAAAGAGAGAAGAAGTGATGGTCCATCCAAAGGAAGAGGGTAAAAATCCAGAAAACACCAACAAAGAAGACCAAAATGTAGAAATACCAAATAAAGCCTTTAAAAAAATCATTTTAAAAAGCTCAAGGAGATAAAGGAAAATACAAAGGACAAAAAGCTATCAAGAAAACAATGAATGAGAAATACAAGAGCCTTAGTAAAAAGATACAAATTTTCCAAATAGTACTACTGGAGTTGAAGACCACAGTAACTGAAATAAAAAATTCACAGGAGGGTTTCAAGAGAAACTGGAACTTGCAGAAAAAATAATTAGCGTACTTGAAGACAAGACACTTCAAATGAGTCAAGGTGAGGAGCAGAAATAAAAAAAGAGTTATTAACTTTTGGCACCTTGGGACACCATCAAGCATCATGGGAGTCCCAGAAGGGAAAGAAAAACAGAAAGGGGCAGAAGAAATATTCAGAGAATTGGTAAGAGAGAAACTTCCCAAACTTAGCAAAATATATGAATATGCACATTCAAGAAGCTCAGGGAACACCAAGTAGGATAAACATGAAGAAAAAACCAACCCAATCATATATTGATCATACTATTGAATGCAAAGGAAAGTAGAAAGTTTTGAAAGCTGCAAGAAAAAAGCAACATGTTATGTACAAGGATGCTCCAACTAGATTGAGGGCAGATTTCTCATTAGAAACAATGGAAGCATGGAGGCAGTGGGTTGAAACTCTTCAAATGCTAAAAGAAAGCAACTGCCAACCAAGATTTTTGTATACGGTGAGACTTTCTATAAAAAATGAGGGAGCGATTAAGACATTTCCAAATAAACAAAAGCAGGAGTTTTCACTTAGACCTGCCCTGCAGACAATGTTAAAGGGAGTTCTTCAGACTGCAAGGAAAGGATAGTAGACAGTGGTTCAAAGCAGCATAAAGAAATAAAAACCTGCAGTAAAGATAAAATTTGGATGATTATAAATGCCAATGTTATTGTAGTGGATGATTTGGTATGTAACTCTACTTCTAACTTCCTACAGGTGCTAAAATGCAAATGCATAAAAAGTAAGATAACTCTATGGTTCTGGACATATGATGTACAAAACTATAAATGTTAATAAATACAATAAAAAGCTGGGGATAGAGGGATATAGGGAAAGTACATGTGTATGTTATTGAAGTTAAATTGGCCTCAAACCAAATATGATTGCTATATATTTCAAATGTTAAATTTTAACCCCATGGTAACCTCAAGAAAAATAGATTAAAAATATATCCAGGTAGACATAAAAAGGTACTTAATATTGTATAACATGATAAATCAGATAAATACAATATTAGGCATTAGTGGAGAAATTGAGAGATAAAAAAAGTAAAAGACACACAATGGCGAAATAGAAAAATGACAGAAGAGAGTAATGCAGTATCAATAGTAACTTCAAATGTAAATGGATTAAGCTTTCCATTCAAAAGGCAGAAAGTGACAGGAGGCATAAAAAATATGATCCAAATATATACTGTCTTCAAGAAACTCACCTTAAATTCAAAGATACAGTAGGTTAAAAGTGAAAGGAAGGAAAAAATATCATGCAAGTAGTAACAAAAAGAGATCTGAGGTGCTAATATCAAATAAAAGACTGTAAGTCAAAAGCAGTTATAAGAGATAAAGATAGTCATTATTTATGGATAAAGGGGACAACTCAACAAAAAGATGTAACAAATATAAATTTACACGCATCTAACAGCAGAGCCCCAAAGTATATGAAATATATACTGACAGATTTGAAGGGAGAAATTAACAGTTCCACATTAATTGTAGGAGACTTTAATATGCCATTTTCAATAATGCATAGAACATCTACTTATAAGAAAATACAAGCCTTGAATGATACTCTAAACCAACTAGACTTAACAGACATATATAGTACACCTCACCCCCACCCCCCCCAAAAAAAATACAAAATACACATTCTTCTCCAGTTCACAGAATATACCATAAGTTAGGCCACAAAACAAGTCTTGATAAATTAAAAAATAATGAATCACACAATCTATACTCTCTGACCACAATGGAATAAGCTAGAAATTAGTAGCAGAGGGAGAAATGGAAAATTCACGAATATACGGAAATTAACCAACATACACTTAAACAACCAATGAGTCAAAGAGTAAATCACAAGTGAAATTGGGAAACAGCTAGTGGTAAATGAACATGAAAAATAACATACCAAAACTTATGGGATGCAGCAAGGGCAGTGCTGAGAGAGAAATCTATAGTTCTAGATGCTTACATTAAAAAAGAAGAAAGTCTTCAAATCAGAGACCTAACATCAAAATTGGAAGAACTAGAAAAAGAAGAGGAAATAAAACTCTCTCAACATGATAAAAGGTATATATGAAAAGGCTACAGCTAACATCATACTCTATGGCAAAAGATTGAAAGCTTTGCCTCTAAGTTCAGAAATAAGACATGGATGCCCATTTGTCATCACTGTTATTCAACATTGTATTGGATGTTCTTGCCAGAGCAATTAGGCAAGAAAAAGAAATAAAGTGTATTCCAAATTGAAAAGTAAATGGTACAACTTTCCCTATTTGCAGATGATAAATTCCTATATGCAGAAAATCCTGAAAAGAAATTAAATGGGAATTTTGAGGAGTTTGCAGAAACTGCAGGTGGCACACAAAGGCCAGCAGATGACACAGAAAGGCTAGAAATGAAGATATATCTTTAAAAGTTTAGTAACTCATAAATGTATAAAATGTATATCTTTTCCAAGGCAAAAAATATCTTTCACTCTCTTTGTAAGTTGTCCCTGCTCTGGCCAGTGGTCTTCTTCAGAGTTTAGACCTCCTATCAAACAGAGTGGTCTGAGGCAAATGGGAACTGCAGGGTCCACCGTCTCATCTGAGTCTGCATTTAGTCATGGCCAGGAAGCCTGTTTCCTCTCTGGGCCTAAACTCCCTAAAGGCCCCAGGGGCTCCCCGTTTAAGTCCACAGGAGTTTGAGTGAATGCTTCCTCTGCTCCCTTTGTAACAGACCTCCCCTTCCCTGCCTCCTGTTTATTCTAATCTACATAATGAAGGGAATCCCTTGCCTCAGGATATTTCAACTCAATTGTTTCTCACAGTGTCGCAGCTGTTTGAAAGTGGCTTCTCCAGGCAAACTCTGAGAGGGCCAAAAAATTGTCCTCGAATTTTCCAAATCCCTGCTTGTTCCTGGATTTGGGTTCAAGGTAAGGAAGGCCATGCCTGTCCATTAGATCTAATTTCTCCATGAGGATCTGAAATGGAAACATATTGAAACCTTTGCACAGAAAGAAAAGGAGAGGGGGTAGGCTAGGGCTGGGAGATGGCTGCTGAGCCTGCCTTGACTTCCCCAGCTCTATCAACAAATGTTGCTGAACAATCAGATAACTATAAGTAAAAAATGAAGTATGGCTATACTTGAGATCTTAGCCCTATATTTAAACTTAAAGCTATAAAACTTCTAGAGGAAAGCAAAGAAAAAAATTGTGAACTTGAGTTAGGTAAAGATGTCTTAGATAAACTATCAAAAGCACAAGCCATAAAAAAAAAAAAGGATAAATTGGACTTCAGTAAAATAAAATAACTTTTCTCTTCATAGAAAACATATAAAGGGGTGGGCGACGGTGGCTCACTGGCAGAATTCTCACCTGACATGCCGGAGACCTGGGTTCGATTCCCAGAACCTGCCCATGCAAAAAAAAAAAAAAAAAAAGTAAAAATACATTAAGGTAATGAAAAAACAGGCCCGAGACTGGGGGGAAGGGGGGAATATTTGCAAATCATGTATCTTAACAAAGGATTTGTATCTAGAATATATATGAACTCTCAAAACACAGTAATAAAACAAAGAGCCCAATAAAAATATCAACAAAGGCTTGAAAGGACACTTCACCAAAGAAGACATATGGATGACAAATAAGCACATGAAAAGATATTTAGTATCTTTTGTCATTAGGAAAATACAAATTAAATCCATGATGAGCTATCACTTCACACCTATTGGAATTCCTATAATTAAAAAGACAGATCATACTAAATGTAGGTGAGTAACTGGAATTCTCATACACTGCTGGTAGGCATGTGAAATTGTACAGCAGCTTTGGAAAATGATTTGGTAATTTTTTAAAGACATACTGTTCTAGTTTGCTAGCTTCCAGAATGCAATATACCAGAAACAGAACGGCTTTTAAAAGGGGGAATTTAATGAGTTGCTAGTTTACAATTCTCAGGCCGAAAAAATGTACCATTAAAACAAGTCTATAGAAATGTCCAATAAAGTCATCCAGGGAAAGATACCTTGGTTCAAGAAGGCCGACAAAGTTCAGGGTTTCTCTCTCAAGTGAGAAGGCACATGGCGAATGCAGTCAGAGTTTCTCTCTCATATGGAAAGGCACATGGTCAACACAGTCAGAGTTCCTCTCTCATCTGGAAGGGCACATGGCCAGCAAGGCATCATCTGCTAGTTTCACCTCCTGGCCTCTGGTTTCATGAAGCTCCCTGGGAGGCACTTCCCTTCTTCTTCTCTAAAGGCCACTGGCTGGTGGACTCTGCTTCTCGTGGCTATGTTATTCTACTCTGCTCTTTCTGAATCTCCCATTCTCCAAAATGTTTCCTCTTATATAGGACTCCAATAAACCAATCAAGACCCACCCAAATGGGTGGAGACATGTTGTCACCTAATTCAGCTTAACAACCACTCTTGACTAAATCACATCATCCAGGGAGATGATCTGATTACAGTTTCAAACATACAGTATTGAATAGGGATTATTCTACCTTTATGAAATGGGATTTTGATTAAAACATGGCTTTTCTAGGGGGCATACTTCCTTTCAAACCAGCACACATGCAAACACTTACCGTAAAACCCAGCCATTTCACTTCTATTATTTATGAAAAGCAAATGGCCCTAAAAAGACCTACACATGACTGTTCATAACTACTTGATTTATAATAGCCAAAAATTGAAAACAGCCAAAATGTCTATTAACAGATGAATACATAAACAAATTATGGTATATCCATGTAATAAAATATACTCAGCAAGAAAGGGGAATAAACTATTGATACATGCAACAATAATTAAGCTGAGGGAAAGAAGCCAGAACCCCACCGTCACCTCTCATCACTCCATCCCCACCACCCCCACCCCAGCCCCAGAGGTTTTTAAACTGGGAGTGAGGAGAAGAGACCAAAACTCAATTAAAGGAGCTTTCTTGTGAGGCAATACGCAGACAGGCTGGCGCCTAAGATGGCGACAGCTTCAAGTAGGGGAAGGGGTACAGCTTATATAAGATGGTTGACAGAAAGAAGGAAAAGGAGGGTGGCAGATTTTCTCTGACTAGATTGGGA
>PVIY010048083.1:0-17481 GCA_004026745.1 Myrmecophaga tridactyla | reverse complement strand
GGGCACATGGCCTACACAGCATCATTTGCTAGCTTCCTCTCCTGGCTTCCAGTTTCATGAAGCTCCCTGGGAGGCATTTTCCTTCTTCATCTCCAAAGTTCGCTACCTGGTAGACTCTGCTTCTCATGGCTATGTCATTCTCTGCTCTCTCAGAGATCTCTCATTCTCCAAAATGTTTATAGGACTCCAGTAAACCAATTAAGACTCACCCAAATGAGTGGAGACATATCTCCCCTAATCCAGTTTAGCAACTACTCTTGATTGGGTTACATCTCCAGGGAGATGAGGAGTCAAACATACAGTATTGAATAGGGATTATTCTGCCTTTACAAAATGGGATTTTGATTAAAACATGGCTTTTCTAGGGTCCATGCATCCTTTCAAACAAGCACAGAGGGCATTAGGGTTTTTTAGATGCCCCTGGAAATTTGTCAATGAGTTATTGTTATAAATGGTACAGTATTTGCTTATACAAATACAAAGAGAATAATATCTATTTTTGAACTCCTGAGATGAACATTAGTTTCTACTATTGTGAACACATCAATGCATATAATATTCGATGGCACATCATTCACAAAAATCTTGGTCCAATGTATTAGCACCAATTATGTGGATCAATACAATGCCTACTAACTGATCTCTCTACTTATATATTGATCTATTCCAAGCAAAGGCTTATACTGCTACATAAAGCAGATCTCAATTTTTATCAGTTTATAATCCTGTCTTACTATTTCTCTAAAAGTAAAAAAGAAATTTTGGCGATATTTTTATCTTTAACTTTAGATTTATTTTTATGTTGATCTAATCACTCTTTATAATTGGATCATCTCTGCTTCCCTCAAATTCCTGCTCTCTATAGCCCCTCCCACAAGAGGGACTCTTTCATTCATAGAATATGCCATTTTCTAGCCAGTTGGGAACTTTTGCTCATGTAGTTTTTAAGTATATGACACCACTTTCCTTGTCTAAACAATTCTAATTAATCCTGCAAATAACAGGCTTATACACTCTACCCTTCTGAATAAGCTTTTCCAGAACATCCACACTAGGCCTGGTCTTACTGATTTGGTATTATAAAAAGAAAAAGAAAAGATGTAGATGGACACACAGATAGAATGCCATGTAAGGACAGAAGCACAGACTGGAGCCAAGGAATATTGGAGATTGTTGATGACCAGAAGCAAAGAGAGAGACATGAAATGGAGTGTTCTTCAGACTGCTTAGAAGGAGCAATTCTATTGATGCCTGACTTAAGACTTTTGGCATCACATAATGTGAAAAGATAAATTTCTGTTGTTTTAAGCCACTTAGTTTATGGTGCTTTGTTATAGCAGTCCTAGAAAACTAATACAAACACCATGTTTATGTTAATACTATATTTCCACAGCTTAGTATAGAAGGTACCTGATATTTTTGAATGAATAAAATAATTGGCTATCTAATTATTTATTTACTCAAAGAATGCATATTGAGAGTCATTCAAGAAGACTATTTTTAACAAATTTTATAGACCTATAATCAAATAAGTGCAATTTGGCATTAAAGATATAATTCTGAAACTTAAGCAAATTGGCCATAATGAAAGGGCTTGTTTTGGTTGCTAAAGCTGCTGGAATGCAATATACCAGAAGTGGATTGGTTTTTTAAAAGAGGATTTATTGTTAAAAATTTACAGTCCTAAAGCCATGAAGATGTCTGAATTAAAACACCCAGAGAAATATAACTTGACTTTGAAGAAAAGCCAGTGATGTCTGGGGGTTCTCTGTCAGATGGGAAGGCACTTGGTGATATCTGCTGTCCTTCCCTCCCAGCTTCTGGTTTCAAATGGCTCTTTCAGTTTCTATTTCCAGTGACTTTCTCTTTAAGCTTGTGTGGATCCTAACTTAGCTTCTCTGGGGCAAACTCTGGATTTCATCTCTTTGTTTAGCATCTTCAAATGCCAGTTGCTTGGTTTTATCTTTCTGCTCTCAGTATTGGCTCTGAACTCTCTCTCATAAAAGGCTCCAGGAAAAGATTAAGACATACTTTGAATGGATCACATCACATTTCCATGGAAACAAATTAAAAGGACCCAGCCAACAATTTATCTGCCCCCACAAGATTGATGGCTTTTCTGGGGGTACATAACAGTTTCAAGCCAGCACAGGGGTGATTTTTTTAAAATCTCATTTGACTTTGTTCTGGTGATGGGTGTGTGTTTGCTGGTCTAAATTTGATAAGTAAGAATGCCTTTCTTAATAAAAGACAAATAAACTAATACAGGGAGATAGATGATTACATTTGCATCTACTACAAGGAAGCTATGATAAAAACTTCTTCCAATGAAGGTGCAGAACACAAGGATGTGTTTAAAGGATGAAGGATAATGTAGTTGAAATGAGGAGATTTAGAAGAAACACATTATTCATGTACCTGCAATTCTCTAAGGAGTGATTGTATTTAACATATTTCTTCCCTTGTTCACTTTACTTTACAAGCAAGATTAATCCATCTTGCTTTTTTTCTCAATCCAATTCAGTAAGCATTTCTTGATACCTATGCATTAGGCATTTTTCCAGTTATTGTGGATACAAAACCATAGACACTCTCATCCATAGAACTAACATAGGCTTTTTATCATGAAAAATATTACTTTCTCCATGATCATAGAAACAAATTGAATTGGGATTGCTAGTTATTTACCAATACATTCAAATAATCCTGCGAGATCTAGTTAAGCATGGAAAATACAGATATAAATGACATGGTAATGTTCCTCAAAGCATCCATATTATAGAAGGGGAGGCAGGTAAATATTTTCAGAGCCAAGGATTAAAATTAAATATAAGGCTGTTTTCAGTTTGAGGCTACTATGAATAACGCTTCTATAAACATTCATGCACATATTTTTGCATTAACCCATTTTCATAATCCAAGGATAAATGTTAGTATGCATTTGCTATGCAATTAGAGCGCAATTGCTGAGTCATGAAGTATTTTTCTTTTGCATGGGCAGGGGCCGGGGAAACAACCTGGGTCTCTAGTATGGCAGGCGAGAATTCCACGTGCTGAGCATTGCAGCCCATCATATAGTATTTTAATATTTATTTTCTTTAGGAAAACACAACTGCCAGACTGTTTCCCAGAGTGGCTGCATGATTTTACATTCTCACCAGCAATGTGAAAATGATCCTTTTTTTCCCACATTTTTGACAGTATTTGATGTCATTATTTTCTTTATTTTTCATCCAGATAGGTGTGTAGGCTATCACATTGTGGTTTAAATTTGCATTTCTCTAAAGGCTAATCATATTGATCATGTTTTCATATACTTATTTGTCAACTGTATCCCCTTCTCAGTGATTGTCTCTTCATGTCTTTGCCTATTTTCTATTTGATTTATTTTTTACTGCTGGATTTTGAGAATTATTTATATATTCCAGACTCTAGGACTTGGTCAAATATGTGGTTTGAGTTTTTTGCTTGTTTATTTTTTTTCCTTACTCTGTAGCTTGACTTCATATCCTTCACAGAGCAAAACTTTTAAATTCTCATAAAGCTCGTTTTATCAATTTTTCCTTTATGGATTATATTTTTAGTATCAAGTATAAAAACTTTGTTCTTGACCCTAGATCATAAAGATTTTATCCTATTTAAAAAAAAGTTTTATAAATTTTTGTTTTACAGTTAATTTCATGACTCGTTTTGAGTTCATTTGTGTGAGGTGTGACACATGGTTGAAGTTCATTATTTTTTGCAAATTGATGTCCAATTACTCTGGCACTATTTGTTTAAAAGTTATCTTTCTTCCTTTGAATTGCTTTTGAATCTTTCTCAAATATCAGTTAGCTGTATTTGTGTGGTTTTTTTCTGGGTTCTCTTTTCTGTTGCCTTGGTTAATGTGTCTATCCCTCTATCATTACCATACAGCTTGATTTCTTCATCCTTTTTCACAAATGTTTTAGCTTTGTTCCACTGCCTCTCCATGTAAATTTTAGAAAAACTGTCCATATCTACAAAAAATCTTGCTGCGATTTTGATAATATGCTGCCGTGGAGACACAGCCTGTTTCTAGGGTGTTACACATCTGCTTAGGAGACAAGGAACACCTCAGGAAGACCTGGATGAATCATACAAATTTTTATTTAGGGAAACTTACATACAGGAGACATGGTCCAGGGCTGCAGCTGGGCCCCAAGCAGCACTCTGCTCCATGCAGCAGATCACATGGGGATTTATAAAGGGGGAGAACAAGGCAAACATAGAGCCAAACCAAGAAAGAATATCAGGCATTTATTACACTTAGGGATGTGTATGGAACCTCTTGGTGTACCTGTGCAAGGGCTTTCTACAGAACCACATGATCCCTCATGGGATGGTCACAGGGGGGAGTTTTGACCAGCAATATCTGTCCTTCATGCCAGATCCCTTCTGATTAAGTAAGTACTCCCTCCATTCTTGAGGCTTAGCCAGGGCCCCTGGACACTTTTTGTGTTTCTCCCAGTTAATAAGGGGAGTTGAAATGAACTGGGGAAGCAAGGGTTGCACCTCAGAAAATATTCACCTTACAGATAGGAATTGCATTGAACACATACCAATTTGAAGGAGAATTGACATCTTTATGACTTTGAGTCTTTTGACTCAAGAACACAGCATGCAACTTCATTTACTTAGGTCTTTGCTTTCTTATTAACATCGTGTAGTTATCAGTGAGCAAGTCATTTTTATATCTAAGTATTTCTCTCCCTGTTGAATGACTATAAATAGTATGTTTTCATTCTAGTATCCCACTTATTCACTGCCTGTATGTAGAAATGTAAATGATTTTTGTATGTTTAGTTTGTGCCCTGAAACTTTAATGAAGTAAGATGTATATTTGTAGGATTTGGGGGGGAATTTCTTGGAATATTCAACATAGACAATCATGCCATCTAAAATTGGGTCAGTTTTATTTATTTGTGTCCAAGCTGTATCCTCTTTTATTTATTTTTGCCTTGATGCAATGCCTAGAATTTTCAGAACTATTTCAAATAAGTTTGGTAAGAAATACATTCTTGCCTTTTTCCTGATTTAGAGGGTATGGTAAATTGAATTATGTTGTCCAACAGTCACAAATTCTTAATCGTAATTTGCATCTCTGTGGATGTGAACCCACTTAAATAGCACCTTTTGAAGAGGCTACTTTTAGTTAAGGCATAGCCAACTGTATTAGGGTGGATCTTAATCCATATTACTGGAGGCCTCAGTAATCTCAGAAATCTCAAAAAATAGTAAGGAAAGAACACCATCACATGATGGAGAAACAGCAATACAAGCCATGGAACCCTAAGGATTACTGACAGCTAACACTGAACACTATGGACTCTGAGAGAAAGAATCTTTTTTTTATATCTTGATATGGGACTGCTTCTAACCTCAAAACTGTGAGGCAATGAATTCCCATTGTTAAGCCAAAAACGGTTTGTACAATGTGTGACAGCAGCATTAGTAAACAAAGACAGAAGGAAAACTTTAGTGTTTTATCATTAAGAATAATGTTAGCTGAATGTATAGATACTTTTTATCAAGCTGGGAAATTTCCCCTCTATTCTTTTCTTTATGATAATTTTAAAAATTCATGGGAAAAAATTAATGGGTATTGAATTTTTTCAAATAATTTTTCTGCCTCTATTGATGTGATAATGTGAGTTTTCCTCTTTAGACTAATAAATTACATGGATTGACTTTTGAATATTAAATGGGTCTTCCATCCATGGTATAAAGCTCACTTAATCATGGTGTATAATTCTTTTGATATATTGTTGAAATCTCTTTGCTATGATTTTGTTTAGGATTTATTCATTGATCTTCATAAATTCTTACATAGTTTCTTAATTTATTTTTTCTTAGAGAAATTGTGGGTTAACAGAACAATCATGCATAAAATACATATGCTCCTCCACTACCAATGCCTTGAATTGGTGTGGAACATTTGTTACAATTATTATCACTTTTTATAATTTAGTTTTTAATATTATTTTTTAGCACTGTCTTTGTTTAGTTTTTGTCTCAGAGTAATACTTGTTTCATAAAATGAATTGTGAAGCATTTTCCTAGATGAGATTGTGTAAAATATGTGTTCATTCTTCTTACCTGTTTGAATTTGTTGCATACCCTAGAAAAGCCAAGTTCTTTAATCTTCATTCAGTATTGCTGGGTGGGAGATTTTCGATTGTTTCCATGGAGATGTGGCCCACCCAGTTCTGGGTGATAATTTTTAATTAACTAACTTTAATTAAATGGTTTCCATGGAGATGTGTCTCCACACATTCAAGATGGGGTTGCTTACTGGGAGCACTTTAAGAGAGAATCATTTTAGAAGAAGTTTTAGAGCCCTCCCAGCCAGAGATCTTTGGAAATGAAGAAGGAAAATACCCCTGGGGGAACTTCATGAAATAAAAAACCTGGAGAGAAAACTAGCAGATGTTACCATGTGCCCTCCCAGCTGAGAGAGTAAACTTCAGTGGCCTTTCTTAAGTGAAGGTAACCGCTTGTTGGTGCCTTAATTTGGACATTTTCATGGCCTTAGAAGTGTAAACTTGCAACTTAATAAATTCCCCTTTTTAAAAACCATTCTGTTTTTGGGATATCACATTCCAGATGCTTGCAAACTAGAACATCTTCTTTAAAGTTTTCGAAGAATTCTACAGTCAAAACATCTGGGCCTGTAGATTTGTTCTTGGAAACATTTTGAATTGTGAGTACAATTTCTGTAACAGAGTTAAAGTCAAGCAAATTATTGATTTCGTATTGGGTTAGCTAGATTGTTTGTAGTGTTTTTAATAATTGGTTGATTTTATCAAAGAATATGTGTATATAGTCATTTGTAGTAGCTCGTGTTATCCTTTTAATGTTTAGAGGGGATGTATTGATAATAATTGTTCCATTCCTTACTGATGATTTTCATCTCTTTTTTTTTGTCTTGCTAGAAGTTTGTCAATATTTTGATAATATTTGATATTTACTTTATTTTCAATGAGCAAATATTTATTTTCTTGATTTTTCTCCATTTTTATTTCAACTTTATTTCTGTTCTTATTCTTTGCTTTGCTTTGCTTTTCTCTCTTTTTTATGTTTTTAAGATTGGAGTATAGATTATTGATTTAAGACTTTTTCTCTTATCTTACATTTGTACCTAATTCTATGGATTTCCCTCTAAGTATTTCTTTGTGTCACACAAATTTTGATATGTAATATTTCATTTCATTTAGTACAGTTTTTTTAAAATTTCCCTTGAGAATTCCTCCTTGACACATGGATTATTTAAATATATACCTTTCAGTTTCCAATGTTTGGAGATAGCCCTGTTATATTTCCATTAATGATTTCTAGTTTCATTACATTGATGTTGGAGGACATATGCTGTATGTTTTCAATCCTTTAAATATCGTATTGTTTACTTTATAGTCCAGGATATAATCTATCCTGGTTTATGATCTATAGACTTTTGGAAAAAAAAAGTATTCTGCTCTTACTAGATGGTATGTTCTATAAATATCTGTTAGATTTTTTGTGTGGATGATGTTGAGCTCTGTTATATTTTTGCTGATTTTTTGTATAGACTTTCATCAGTTTTTCAACTGTTGAGGGAAGTGTGTTGATATCTCTAACTATATAGTGGATTTGTCTATATCTTATTGGGTTCCAACTCCCCACATGGTCTTCACTGTCAATGAAGTTAGTGGGACTTCAGCATATCTGGGAAATTGTGAAGTCCTGTGTTGTAATTTGCTAGCTGCCAGAATGCAACACACCAGAGATGGATTGGCTTTTAATAAAAGGGGATTTATTTTGTTAGTTCTTCAGAGGAAAGGCAGCTAACTTTCAACTGAGGTTCTTTGTTATGTGGGAAGGCACAGGATGGTCTCTGCTGGCCTTCTCTCCAGGCCTGTGGTTTCCAACAACTTTCCCTGGGGTGATTTCTTTCTGCATCTCCAAAGGCCTGGGCTGAGCTGTGAGTGCCGAGATGAGGTATGCTGAGCTGCTTGGGCTTGCTATGTTGAGCTCTCTCCTTTAAGCACCAGCCAATTAAATTAAACATCATTCATTGCAGCAGGCACACCTCCTAGCGTACTGCAAATGTAATCAGCAACAGATGAGGTTCACGTACCATTGGCTCATGTCCACAGCAACAGAACTAGGGGCCTTCACCTGGCCAAGTTTACAACTGAATCTAACTACCACATCGTGATTCTTCAAGAGTCATCCTCTGATACAATCCCACAGTACACAACTAGGGGTTCCTCATTACTTTCAGTTAGGGTTGATGTCCATGCGCCTCATATGGTTTCCACTGACACAGGATTGGAGAGGTATGGACCTCATTTCTCCTCAGCAGGGATAAACCAACTCTGAATTTGGCCATCTCTGACTGACCCCACTTCAGCAGGGTTTTAGTACACCTTGTTACAGACTCTCAAAGGTGAAAATCTTAGCACTTTCTGTAGTTGGTGGGGGTGGCTCCACAATTTTTACTTGTGGTGTTTGGCTGGAGTTGGGCAGTTATTGTTATGCATTTTCTGTCTTGCTAATCTGTGCCTTTTCTGATACTTTGGCTATAGGTAATACAATTTGTTTTGTTTTGTCTGTTCTCTTTGATATTTCTTGTTGCTGTATTCAGCTCCAAAAGCTTGAGATATTTGAGTTAAAAAGATAACTAAAAAAAGAAATTTGCAACCATACTGTACCTCAGATTCTAAGAATCCTGGCCAGACTGTTTTCTTCTTTAAATATTTGAAAGTCCTATGTTTGATTTATAAATGATATCAGGATTTTTAGTCGTATTTAGAAAGAGGAATAGGAAAAAAATATGCCTACTCCATCTTTCTTGAAGTTACTTTCTTTTAAATGTGAGGAGATGTTAGTAAATGGCCCTATTTTAAAAAATTTCAGGGGGATGTGTATCATCCTGAACAGGGATAGGATTCTTGCAAGAAGGTGTGAAATGTCTATGGAGTATTCTTACTTTACTTAAAATTTGAAAAAGTGAATATACATTCAACAAAATTGGAAGTAAATTTAAAATCATTTGACATTTCCAGGGAAAAAAATCAAGACAATTGAAAGTATAAAAACTCAAAAGGATTAAGGTAATCAAAATCAGCAATTAAAGCCATTTCATCACTAGTTCTGTGATGGACTTTGGAACATATATTTATACGATGGTCAATAATGTCTTATCTAAATATAATATGAGTTTTGAAAACAAAAAACATATTGACAGATATTTTATAATCAGTTATTTTAGACATATATTGAATTCTATGAAGGAAGTTCTTCACAAATTCCATTCCTTGTAGCAGGCACTGTGGAGGCACTAGTTTAGTTTAACTAATGGGTATCCTGATAATAGTCTCCAGAAGTTAAAGCAAAGATTCTGGGAGAGAAAGAAAAGCCAACTCTCTGACTTCAAAGAATGGGAATACCATAATATATGTTTTCAAATATGCTTTCCTGAACACTTACAGATGGTAAAATTATTGTCTTGGAATTTATAAGACAATACACTTTCTGATTAACAAAAAATATATAGATAAATGTTTATTCCAGGTAGAAAATTCCAGGATTTAATTTAGTCTTAATTGAATCCTCTTTAGAAATACTGAGAAAAAATTTTGCAAATAAATCTAGTTATAAAAGCTGTCAATAGAGTTGGGAATATACTATTTCCTCTCTAAGGTGAGATCCCAATGCAAGATATCCTGGTAAAAGTTTTTTCATGTGAAAAGACAAATTAAATGATTCATTTATAGTTTGGAATTTGGCAAATCTTACCCATATCAAGCAACTGGACAGAGAATATGTGCCATGGACAGAGATGGTAGTTGTAATTCCATGCTCTTTATCCCAGAAAACTTGATAGTGCATAAACAGGCCAGGCATGTTCCTTTGTCTTGCATTCTGTACCTTGCCAACCTATTTTCTGAGTATATCATCTCACTATGCAGCCAAGTTATAGGACCATCTGGTGCACTTAGCATTCCAGAAAATTGTGAGGTTCTGGGGAACAGTCATCTCTAAGAGCCTGAATAAAACACTTGCTTAAGCTAATAGCGTGGCAATTTTATTTTCATCAAATGTACATCTTTCTCTCTCATATCTCATATATATATATATATATGAATTCAGTATATGTGAATATATATACTGAATATATATATTTATACTGAATAAATATATATTTATACTGAATATACACATATATATATATACAGAGAGAATACACACACACACACACACACACACAGCTTTGTTCACATGTCTCCATGTATTTTAGGGTTAGGACTTTCATTAAAATAACTTTTTTTTAACTTGCTACAAGATTTGAATCTTGAGTATCTCATCCAAAAATATGCATAATAATATTTAGTATGAATTCTTGTAAACTTCTTTCATCTCATAAGATAATATGTATTTGTACTTAATTAACAAACTACGAAACTGAACTCTTGATTTCCCACCTCCAAAGCTATCCTTCTTGAAGCATTCTTAAGCTCAGAAAATGGCAATGTTTTCTCATTCAGCCAAATACTCCTCATATTCAATTCCTACATCCAATTCTCATTAAATTCTTTCATTCACATTTTGAAATGTATCAGCTCTCTGAAGTATTATTTCACTAACCAAAGCTTAACAATCTCTTTCAGAGAGATTTTTCAGCTGCCTCCCCACTGGTTTTCAGATCTACCCCCTTGTTCCTCTACAGATGTAGCAGCCAAGAGAAATCTTTAAAGTTTGATTCACGTACTACTCTTCTCCTTCTCTGCGAGGATTTGCCATCTTAATCAAGGTAAGAGAGAAAACCCTAGCAATTATCCATAAGTTAATTATGGATTATCCAAAAAATCTGTATACCCAGTAACTACAAACTCATCTTCCATGACATCTATATATATGTATGCTTTTTCCATGCTTCATTTCTTTGCATCTAGCAGATCATTTACATTCCTCTCCTAAAAGCTGTTGATCCATGTGACTGAAATAATTCTTTCTTACATCCTTCAAACACTGCTCAAATATCATAGTATCAGAGAAGTCTTTTAATTTCACTTGATATAAAATGCAAGTTCTCATCATCTGCACTCCTAAATTCCTTGTCTAAAGTTTAGTTTTCTTCATAGCACTTATCATCATGTGAATTTATCATTCATCTGAATTCATTGAAACTATGATTCATTAATTATAAGATATACTATTAATTTATGATTACTTTGAAAGACAAAAATAACTTACAGTTAAAACATGATATAATACTTTCTTATAATGGAAATATTATGTTTTATACTTTTTAAGGGAGGTCTTTATAGATACAGAAACATATTTTGACCATTCATTAGTTCTTGTGCATATTTAAATTGGAAAATAATATAAAATGGTTAAGGCATTTCTAAACATTTTCACTTTTTGATATCTCTATCTTTTCCAAGATGGAGATATATCACAGAATAATATATTCTGTGACAACAAGAATTTTGGAGATGCATCATTTCTTATAGCAATTTCTTTACAGGGTGTCCCACTCTTATCTTAATGTGACTCTCTTCAAAATAATTGACATCCAATTTTAATATGGCTACATTTTGATCTTACACTAGAATGATTTGGTTTGGTCCTAACCATGCAGAACACTTAGTATATTAGTCAGTTACTTATGCTTAGAAAGCAGCCACAAAAAGCATATGATAATATATATGATTGTCATACTCACGGTTTTGTGGTTCAGTTGGGCATAACTTTTTCTATGTGTCACCCACTAGGGCTCATTCTAGAGATACATCAGCTACCAGTGGAGTGTTCTTCTTATGTTAGGGGTAAGAAACTACAAACAGTGAGGGGGAATATGTAATACTTCCCACAGCCTAGGATCAGAACTATCATGTAATTTCTACCATTTCTCTGGTCAATGAAGTCACTTGGCTCAGTTCACTATCAATTGTATGGCAAATGTTATGAGGAAGGTGGGTATGGTGATGAAGAAATGGTTATTTGTTGAACAGTAATTGTGCCTACATACCATAATATCAGTATATTTAAGAACTTTTAGTCTTTTGCCTAAAGGGTAAAGGTCTGGCTGCCAATTTAAGAGACTGAGGCATAAAGATTGTTCCATGTTTCAACATTTTATAATGTCATCTCTTTCTTAATAACCATATTTTTGTGGCCCTTGTGCTTCTGGTTGCATTTAGTGTGCCTAGGTTCCAATATCCTCTGTTTTATCCACGTTTGAGAGTAAAACTCCTTGCTTCTGTCCAGCTGAGTATAGTGGGTTAGGCAATTTGTGCATTTAACTGTTCACTACACAAATATTCAACCATTCTTCTTGTTTCTAACTTTTACTTTGTCTCTATTTATAGGAATTTCTTATTGAATCACTTATTCTTTTTCTCTGTCACAATCTAACCAACCTCAAAACTCAGTGACTTAAAATGATAAGCATTTATTTGTTCATCATTCTGTGAATCAGCAGTTTGATAGGGGTCACCCTTGAGATGTCTCATTCATTTCTGATTCATATTTTGTTGGCTGAGCACAATTTGTGATTGTGTCTCAGCTGGAACAGCTCTCCACATCATCTATCAGTCTCTAGACCAGACTTGTTCATCTAGCAGTAGCATCTAAGAGGGTCAGAGTGGAAGCAGCATTGTCTCTTGTCTAGACTTAGGCCTGAAACAATGTCACTTCTGCCATTTTATGGTCAAAGCAAGTCACAAAGCTGACCCATATTCAATGAGTAGGAAAATAAACCTCACCTTGTAATGGAAGGTACTACACAGAATATAGAGCAGTCTAGCCTCCTTGGGCACTAAATCCTAAATATTAGGACATCTTTGTGAATGAAATTAGTTGTTTCTAAGATTTCTACACCAAAGAATTTATTTTCTTCGGTATCTTATTAAGTTACCACTTGAAGTATGTAGTCTGTTGAGGACTTGTTGGTAATTCATTCAAAACGCAATCTCAACCTGTCACATGATCATCTGTCTCCTTCTTTCTCTTCTTCAATCCTACTGTGTCCAGATTTTCAATGGTTGTAAGGATTTCAGTAATATCAGATTAAGGTCCACCCTTATTCAGTTTGGCCTTACCTTAATTATATTATAAGATCTTATTTACAAATGAGTTCAAATATACAGGACTAGGGGTTTGCACTTAAACTTGTCTTTATGGGTGACATGATTCAATCTATAACAATACTCTATCTGGAAAATTCCTTTTTAAACTGCAAAATTCCTTCTTGTGAACCCCACCTCAGTGAAATATGCCTTCAGCAAATCACAGATGAAATAGGCTTTACTCTTCTCCCTTACCAGTGGCTGTCAAGCATGCCTGTGACATTTCCTCACACATTGAATGTTTCTTAGAGTTGTTTCATTAGAATTGCAGAACTGAAAAACTTTCTCAGTATCACTGCACCAGTCTGCATTTGAAAGAAAACCACCTACAATAATGCCAACATGGATGGCTTTTTCTTTTACTGCAGCAAACATGGATGGCTTTTTCTTTTACTATGTAATAGCACTGTCTAATGAATGAGTAGGTCAACAATGAACAACTTTCATGACATATTCCATCAAAGTCTGAAAACAATGATGAAGGAAATGTCTTTTATCCAAAGCTCAGGATACTTTAGCAAAAACATCCAATTCACAAAATTCAGTGTCCAGGTGACATAAGCTTCTCTTTTGGTAAAGCTTGTAGTAAACATCAAACTGGATGTTCTCAGCCAAGGAGTGGATATATTGGTGAGAATGGGTATAGCTGTCCAGGACAGCAGAGACAGAGGTGTAACAGAGAGCCTCTGGGGTCCATTCTAGTTCTACTGTAGTCATCTTCCTTTCAAATCTCATCCTTAGCATTCTTCTGTGCCTTTTCCATCTTCTCTTGAAAGCCCCTGTCTCCCTCCCTAGAGAACTCCTCTGCTGCAGGAGCATTTGGAAGGGAAGCAGCAGCCACTGGGCACCTAACATAGCAAGCAATTAAAGTGCAGGGCAGATTAAAGAGAGAAGCTGGCCCAGGCCTAAAATTCTGGGTTTGAGAGAAATCCAGGTTCCCTCTGAATAACAATCTCTGTAGGATACAATAAAGAATTTTTTAATTATGGCAAGTACATTGTTGGTGTAGACATATTGCTATTGCAGACTTAATAGACTAGAGTATAGTGGAAATAAAACTTTATATGCACTGGGAAACCAAAAAACGTGTTTGACTTTACTGTGATATTTGCGTTAATGCCATGGTCTGGAACCAAATCTGCAAAATCTCCAATGTATGCTTGTATTACTCTCCATTCTCTTACCCTCCTCAATTTTGTTCCACCCACAGTGGCCTACTTTCCCTCCTTTAAAAATGTTAATAATGTGTCTGTAACTGGGTTTCATACATTCTGTACCTTCTCCTTGGAACACTCTCTCTCGAGATCTAAATATCTCTTTCCCTCTCTTTCTCTAAGTTTCTGCTCAAATGTCACCTTGTCAGTAAAGTCTCTACTGACCATATTGAAGAAATGACAACCCAGCCATTCCATCATTCTCCATTTCTTTCACATACATTTATTTCTCTCCATAGCACTTATCTGTATCTGCATGCTGTTTTAGTTTATAAAAGCTGCCGGAATACGCCATAACTGAAAGAATGACTTTTAAAAAGGGGAATTTATTGAGTTGCAGGTTTACAGTTCGAAGGCTGTGAAAATTCCAAATTAAGGAAAGGCTATAAAAATGTCCAATTTAAGGCATCCAGGGAAAGATACCTTGGCTCATGAAGGCTGGTGTCATTTGGAGTTTCTCTCTCAGCTGGAAGGGCACATGGCAATGTCTGCTAGCTTTCTCTTCAACAGCTAGCATGAGGTACTTTCTTTGTGAATCTCCAACAGTCTCTGGATGTGTGGGCTCTGTCGGTTCTGGTGGCCTAACACTTTTTCCAAAATAGTTCTGTCTTAAAGGGCTCCAGTAAGCAACCCCATCTTGAATGGGTAGAGACACATCCGAATGGAAACCATCTAATCATTAATTACCCCCAATGGTTGGATGGGTCACATCTCCATGGGAACAATAATAGAGATCCACCCAGCAATATTGAATGAGGATTAAAGGACACGGCTTTTCTGGGGTACCTAATTGCTTCAAACTGGCACAGATACTATATAAAAATTTTTAAAAATCAAAAAAGTTATCAATGGGCTAAGGTTATTTGGGTTATTTTCTCATACGTAATTGAAAAAATATTGAATTTAATGGAGAAAATTAATATTTATATGCCATTTTGTGTGCTAAGCCCAGGGGTTCCCAGCTCCTAGAAAACTGGAATTAAACAAGAATTATGCTGTCAGGGAGCTTAAACTATAGTGAAGCTGGGGACCTGGAGGAGAGGGAAATGAATTCTATTCCAAATATTTAAAAAAGCCTAATGACTTCTCTTTGTCTCATGCGAGAAGTCCTCATGGAGGACTTCACGAAGATGGTGATATCAAGTAGAGTCTTGAAGAATGTATGACATTCAAGGTGGATAAAGGAAGAAGGACATTCCAGTCAATGGGACCAGCATGTGGAAAAGCACAGATCTCTGAAAAAGTAATAGCAGGCTGAGTAGATGATTGCCTAATGTCAACAGGAAGAACCCAAGCTGCTTTATAATGATGATTATTTTTTAATCTCTTTTTATTGTAAGCACAGATAAATAAATTGAAAACATCTCATTTCATTCTTCCAAATAATTATTGCAGGTGGTCTAACATTGTAAAAATAGACTGCTACCAAACAATCTATTTTAAATAAGTTTTATTTTGCATCATTGATTCAACTATGATGCATTTCTTCAGTCACTCTTCTCTGAATTTGAGTGTGGTGGCACTGTATTTAATTGAGTTTTAGTCTCCAAAAAAGACACAACCCATAATTTCTGATCATTTACCTGCTATAATTTAATTTTTAATGAGTTAATTAAGGATGCAATTGGATTTTAAGCCAATCTCCCAATGGTTATGTTCTTGCTCATTGTCTTTAATAATTTAAAGACAAATAATTTAATAGGAAAGAAGTCATTTTAGTTTAACAATTTGATATTCTTTATCTGATATAAACACAGTCTTTGCTTGATTAAAAGATGATATCAAGGTTGATGATTGGTTTTAATCAGAAAGCCTTAATATGCGATCATAATTTCCTAAATGAGATAAGCAACATCCTTTATAAAAAAAGTTAACAGTTTTATAAATATCCACCACATCTTGTGAATCTAAGGAAATTGTATTTGGTTTGTAGTGAATATAAACTCTTTTTTTAATTCATAAATTCAAAATCATAATTATTTGACAGTTGAATTTTTTCTATCATACTATTTTGCTTCACATTTGCCAGGTGCCTAATAATAAAAAATTCCAAATTGGTTTCCAAGAAACCCAGAGTTTGAATCCTCTCTGTTTGAATCATGTGGCCTCTTAAAAAATTGCACTTTTATTATATCAATTTAATGTATGCATACTTACACAATGCTAGATTAAAAAATTAAGAATGTATAGTTTTTATGTTGAATTAAATAATATGAAATATCAATATATTCTTGAAAAACTATTTGATGAGAGTAATATTTCATATTCAATATATGTAATAACATCTAATTTTAATGACCTTAAAGCATAAAACTGTCTGATGTTAATTGTTTCCTTTCTTTTTTCTTTATTTTAGTCTAAAAATAAATGACAAAAATTAGCTAACACAATCTTTTATATAAAGCATGCCAGCTGAGTGTAAATTAAAGTTTTTATTTTGGATTAAAGGACTGATTTCCATTTACATCCCATAATATTTACATCTCATATATATCATATATATGTACATATATATACCTAATTAACTATTGTTGGTGTTAAACATTTGACAATGACAAACAAACCCGGAACTTAATTGTCATTATCTTTAATCGAATTTGCTAAAAATTCAATAATTAGTGATAAGGAATTGGAACAACTTCATTTGTTAAAGCAGCATTTTATTCTACCTAGTGTGTGGCACAGTGTAAGAAACTAGGCTTATATTTTCCTATTCTATCACATAAAACTTTGAAACATTAATAAAAGAATTAATATACCTTGTTTTCCTAATAACAATCATATTTTGTAGCTGTCTAGGATTTCTGATTGTTTTGGAAATGATTTCAAGGGATATAAAAGTCCTGTGTGCAAAATTAACAGTTTTAGTTGGTTAGTTAACAATGCTTTAGGAAGTAAATGAAAACATTATCCGTGAGACAGTATTTGTAAAAGTCAGAAGGTAAGTTCTTATGTTGATTTGAAACTGTTATGTACCTCAGAAAAGCTATATTCTTTTAATCCTATTTTGTGGGGGCAGATCTATTGCTGAGTGGGATCTTTTGAATAGGTTGTTTCCATGGAGATGTGACCCCACCCATTCAAGGTTGGTCTTAGTCCACTTACTGGAGATCTTTAAGAGGGAGGCACTT
>PVIY010048082.1:0-17482 GCA_004026745.1 Myrmecophaga tridactyla | reverse complement strand
ACTCAGCTTAAGACATCCAATGTACAAAAGCACAAAAACCATCATAATATGTGGTTCCAAGGAACATAGTTTTGATAATAAGGAAAATAACTTAAGCTTCTGTTTCCCATTTTAATTACTGAAATCTCTAACAATGACACAACTGTCATGAATGACAGTGAATGTACAGTAATTCAATCAAACTTCTTGGAAAGGACACATTTAGCAATCTGGGATAACGCAAAATGATGGAAAATATAGCGTGATTCAACACTGGTTCTTTTTTGTCATTTTACACAGACATTGTGTTAATATTAGACCAAGGCACAAAACGTTTAGTGCATAAACCAGTTTCTTTTAAGATCTAGGATTTTATTTTAGTCTTTCATCTTACTTTGGACCACTGTACCCAGTACTTCATCTATCCTACTATAGACTATATAACTTAACCAACAAAATCAAAAGAGATTTCTGACCAGATTTATAGGGGACATAAATGTTCATATTATCGAAGCGTATGCATAACCAAAAGTACATTAATAAAGATGAAAATGCCTCCTGTCTCTTTTAGAAAATAGAACTTTATAAGCTTGCTGCATCATTAATGGCTTTACTAGTATTGCATGACAATGAACTGCAGTTGATAGTAAAAAGAACTGTATACATGAATTATGATAGCTCATCCATCACAGTTCAATCTTAAAAAGAAGTTTCTACAGAAATAGGAACTAAATTTTAACACGGAAAAATATTCCCCCGTTCTAACCTCTTTGAAGTGGTAATGGCTGTAAATCTGCACCATTTAGAAAACAATGCTATCAACAACCTTTTGTCTTATGAACTGAAATGTTTAAGATACCTAGAAAGCAGAGTAAATGAATTTCTTCCAAATATTTAGTAAAGCTTCCGATAATCAAAGATTTCAAAGCACATATGGCACATGACAATTTAAGCATGAATCAAGATGGAGAGCATGGAGAATTTTTGATTTGCTAAATTTTCCAAAAAGCTGTCCTTGCAACATATAGTATTTTTCCCCTATTTTAATCTAATCAGCATCAAAGAAAAGAAAAGGGAGTGGATCATCCAAGAACACTCTTCCCACCACCCAAGTTTCACTTTATTTATTAAAAGAATATTATGCAGAACTCCTCATTGGTTTCCCATTACCTAATTTCTGTGACCTTAATTGCTGCCATTGTTATTTCTTGTCTTTCCACCAGGAGCATGTACTTGGACCCTGTCCAACTGCAGGGGCATTTGGGTGATAACAATTGCCCAATTCAGTGATCAAGCTCTTGAGTTCCAGAATAAGATATACTTCGTGTGAAACTCAGAATCATGTTTCAGGTCACTGAAATATTTACAAATAGCTGAAGACATGAAGTAGAAGATTACGTACTTGGTTCTGTTAACATATTTATCAATTAAAGTCACAAAATATTCCTCATCATTGTACATGCAGGTAACTGAGAAAAAGGTAGTGTGGAAATTAAATAAAAAATTATTCCTTCCCTTCCTCCCACCCCCCCTATACTCTACAAAATGTTTTCCCTGGGACTAGGCCTTGAAAAGCCCACTACATATTACTGTGACATGCATTACTGTCTTCAATTAAAAAAGCTCATTTTGTGGTGGTTGTAATTACATTATAAAAATGTTTACATGCATAAATCTAAAAAAGGTTGAAAACCTACAGTAAATCTACAATATATTGTCTTATATTTGACCACTGGTTTGTGTTATGTAGGAGTCATAGATTTGGTAAAGCATTGTAACAATTTAGGAAGGCATCTAAATCTTTAAATTCTGGATGGATTTTGTTTTAATCTACAAAACTGCATGAAGGCTAATTCAAGAGACTTCCTATCATCTAAAATTCCTCAAGCTGGACGAATCATTTCTAGGACACTTTCTTATAAATATCACTCTTTTGAAAACACATACAATTCCATTTGTTCCATATTTTCTGATCTTCGCCTATAAAAGGCTGATCTCATTTATTTATGGAATATCAAATATGATAGGAAGACAAACCTGAGAGAAACATTTACAATACAATAGCATAACTCGCTAAATTCTTCATCAGCACACTCTGGGAAAAAAACTTCTAAAGCCTTTCTCCTCTTTAAGCAATGGATGGTGGAAAATGTGCAATTTTATCTTGACATGAGAATATTATGATGCACTGTGATCTTGCCTGACGAGTATAGTATTTTCTGCATAATTGTTACAGGAACTCTTAGACACGCTCTTCCACCCTGTTGTAAAGGTCAGAAAAAAGCAGCAGACCGGGAGGGAAATGGCTTTTCGCCAGAGTGATATATGTCTGAAGACTTTCAGCATATGTTCGTTTTCCCTCCTTCCAACTGTTTGTCTCCATTTTCTCCTTACAGCTCACAAAAGGCAGGGGTTTGATGATGGTAACAGTTGCTGTTTGTGGGTGTTTTTTTCCTCCAGATTAAAGTCTTATCTCTCCTTAGTTTTTTTCTTTATGCGGTATTTGACTTGCTCAGTTCCTGCCTGATTGCTGTGTAGAAAAGGAAAAGTATCTAAAGTAAATATAATGATCAGGTAAAACAAATGAGCAGTTCATTCTTAAGAAATCATAAGGATTTTACTCTAACAGCAATAAAAAGAAATACTGATCTGCATCTTTTACTGCATATCACTGTTTTCTTACTACAGAGATAACACTGTTTCTATACATGAATATTTATTTATTCCAGTCACCCAACCTCCTCTTTTTATACAAAATGAACACACGCGTTCTGATGGACCCAGTGACAGGAGGGCAGTGGGAAGGAGAATAGGTAACCTCCAATAAATTGGTTCACAGGGCTTTCCCTCTGACATCACAACACCTGAAACACAGAGATCCTGTTTAACAAATAATTTCTGTCATATGAAGGAGAGCACTCTCCCAATATCCTAAACCGAACACAGGAAAGGGTGCTATGGAAAAACAATTGCTCTAGGTTATCAAGTAATAATAAATTCAACATTACTTCATTTATTTGCATTTTCTTTAAAATGGCTACACTTAACATTATTTTAAAGGGGAGACAAGTTTGTTTAGACACTTACCATCGATGAGCTCTTCTTTTAGTTTCGTTAACTCTTTTCTCATTTCATCTAAAATGTCCTAAAATATTAAAGAAAAACATCAGAAATACAAAAAAACAAACTACTGCTAAAAAGATTCTTGCTAATAAACTTAAAGGATATATGAAATATTATGTGTGGTTTTTGTTTCCAGGCACAATTCTACTTCCTGGACTAATAACCTTGGTAAATTGTTTTAATATTCTTCCCTAGCACTTAAATCTACCAGATATTCAATAAATCATTCTTGTAAATGGCTATTTAAACTGTTATTTTCTGAGGCTATCCTGAAGTTCAGGGTAAGAAGACAAAGATTAAAATTTTCATTACAGATCCATCTGCACTCATTGATAAATGTTTCAGTAAATGTATTACCTTTAATTTGAACTTTATAACACTACCAATTTATTTTTTTAAACATTTTTCACTGTGAAATATACATACAAAAAAGCAATAAATTTCAAAGTACATTTTAACAAGTAGTTATAGAACAGACTTCAAAGTTTGGTATGGGTTACAGTTCTACAATTTCAAGTTTTTTCTTCTAGCTGCTCCAAGATACTAGAGACTAAAAAGAAATATCAGTATAATAATTCAGAAGTCATACTCATTTGTTAAGTCCTAACTTCTCTGTTATAACTCCTCCTTTGCTCCTTCTCCCAATCTTTAGGGATATACAGGTTATGCCTATTCTAACATTTTTTAATATTGAAAAAGGGTGTTGACAATAAGGGAGGGGGGGATGAAGCTGGTTGCTGTTCTTGGAGAGACTGGTTTGAGGACTTATCTAAGAACTAGCTGAGGGTTTTAGGTAAAAGTAAAGTTAATGAAAAGCAAAGTTGATGCGTGCAACTTTTGTAGGATCTCAGATAGATCCCTGGGTGTTCTTTAGGGTTAACAGGAATGATGTCAGTTGGCATTTGGTAAACCCTGGCAATCAGCAACATCCAGCTGAAGTTTGCATTAGAGCAGCATCCAGAACAGCCTCTCCACTCTACTTGAACTGTCTTTGCCTCTAATACCTTATTTTGTTACATTTCTTTTCCTCCTTTAGGTCAGGAAGGCAATGTCAATCACAAGATGCCAGGGTTAGGCTCATCCCTAGGAGCCAATTTTTTAAAAAAAGTTATTTCACCTTTTATGAAAATAAAAATTTTAAAACTTGTATTCTCATCACCTATAACCAATATTATTTCTTCCACTCTTTTTTTTATTAAGCACATAGAGGATTACATATGATATATAAGCATCTAAAATACGGAACGTATCTTTTACTTTTGCTATAAAATTAAAATACCTGCACATAATGTTTTGTTACCTGTTTGAAATACAACCAATGGCACTGCTTAATTTGTACAAAAATATTTTTAAAATGTTCTTTTATATACACTCATAATTCAAGTCAAGTAAATACATATGAAATATTAAAGAAAACAAAGAGCCCATGCCCCATTCGACATGGCAGAGTGAGAAGCTTCAGGACTCTGTCCCCCACAGAAGCTTTGCACAACCAACAAGAACTAGCACAAACATCACTCCCAAAACTCCAGAAAACAGGACTACAGTAACAGGATGAGGGCTGAATCAAGGAAAAAAAACTTGGATGTGGTAGGATCATGGGGTGCTCTGACTGACCCTTCCCCTGCCTCTTACCAGGTAGGCATGGAGCTGGCCCATACTCCATGTGGACCCACCCCATCCTGGTCCCAGAGGGAGCAGAATAACCCTTGGGCACTTAATGGGCACACCTATGGCTGGCCCAATTTGTCTAGTGGTGGCCCAAAGGACTCTCACCATTCCAGAACTTGCCCTGAGGGTAGAAAGCGACTGTTCGTCAACAGAATGCTATGGGAGAGCAGCCAGTGAATGCCTGGGGTGAGGGAATGCTGGGTATGGGACTTACAGAAAGGGGCATAAAAATTCTCTTGCCCAAGACCAGGAGTGGGCACAGCCAATCATGGTCATGACTTCTGACTAGTGTCCTGCTTTGAAGGCAGCCATTGTTTCAACCTGCCCAAGGCAAAGGCTACACTTCCTTGTGGATGCAGTGAACAGTTAGTTGAAGGGCTCTATTTGCCGGCAACTCAAGAAAGCTCAGCTCTGGTGAGCCATGGAAGAAACTCTTGGCACCTCTCCTGAATGACCCCATTGCCAGGGCATTATGGAACCGGTCTGCACTCCCCGCTGTGGGTTCCTGGCCCTGCAGAGTGGGGAGAGATTGACTTGGGAAACTCCTCTTAGGCATGCCACTCCCCAGGCAAAAGCTGCTACAGACAAAAAAAGGAGTGTAAGTGATTATAGAGACAGTCAAAATTGGGGCAAAGGCTTGTTGGCTTTAAACACCCAGGAGACGGAGGTTTGTTTGTTGGGAAACAGAGGGGACAACAAAACTCCTTTGAACAGGAGAACAACAAAACAACCCATAAGCACAAGCACAGGACAAGACAGAGGCCTGGGAAAGACAGGGAGAACCCTGCACACTGCATCTGCCTCGGATGGGAGCGCCATACAACTATCATACAAAAGAGACTTCAAATGTAAAGACATCAGAAGAGACAAAGAAAGACACTATATATTGGTAAAAGGAACAATTTACCGAGGAGAAATAACGATCATAAATGTCTATGGACCCAATCAAGGAGCTCTACAGTACATAAGACAGACATTGGCAAAACTAAAGGGAGCAATAGATGTTTTAACAATAATAGTAGGAAACTTCAATACACCACTCTCCTCTATAGACAGAACAACCAGACAAAAGATCAACAAGGAAACAGAGAATGAGAACACTTTGATAAACAAATTAGACCTAACAGACATATATAGGTCATTATACCCCAAAACACCAGGATATACATTCTTCTCTAGTACTCATGGAACATTCTCCAGCATAGATCATATGCTGGGGCATAAAAGAGGTCTTTATAAATTCAAAAACACTGAAAATTTTCATATCACTTTCTCTGATCACAAGGGAATGAAACTGGAAATCAATAACCACCAAAGAACCAGAACACTCACAAATAAATGGAGATTAAATAACACATTCTTAAACAACCAGCAGGTCAAAGAAAAATTGCTAGAGAAACAGAAGCTATCTGGAGACTAATGAAAACGATAATATAGCATATCAGAACTATGGGATGTGGCAAAGGCTTTGCTGAGAGGGGAATTTGTTGCCCTAAATACCTATATTAAAAAACAAGAAGGAACAAAAATTGAGGACTTAACTGCTCATACTGGAGGAACTTGAGAAAGAACAGCAAACTAACCCCAAAATAGATATAAGAAGAGAAGTAAAAGATTAAATCAGAGTTAAATGAATGGGAAAACCAAAGAATAGAAAGAATCAAAAAACCAAAAGCTAGTTCCTTGAGAAAATCAATAAAATCGATGGGCCACTAGCAAGGCTGACAAAGAAAAAAGAGAGAGGATGCAAATAAACAAAATCAGAAATGGGAAGGGGTGAGTTAGCACAGACCCTGAAGAAGTAAGAAAAAAAATCATAAGAGGATACTATGAACAAGAATATGCCACGAAACTATACAACTTCAATGAACTGAACAAATTCCTAGAAACACACAAACCAGCTACACTGACTCAAGAAGAAAGAGATCTCAACAAATCAATCATAAGTAAAGAGATTCAATCAGTCATAAATAATTTTCCTACAAAGAAAAGCCCAGGGCCAGACGGCTTCACAGAGGAATTTTATCAAACATTCCAAATAGAACTAACACCAATCCTGCTCAAACTTCCAAAAATTGAGGAAAAAGGAACAGAACACTAACCTAACTCATTTTATGAAACTAACATCACTTTAATACCCAAACTGGATAAAGATGTTACAAGAAAGGAAAATTACAGACCAATCTAATGAACACAGATGTAAAAATTCTCAACAAAATATTAGCAAATTGAATCTAAAAGCACATTAAAAGGATTATACACAATGAGCAAGTGGGGTTTATATCAGAAATGCAAGGAAGGTTCAACACAAGAAAATCAGTTGACATAAAACAGCACATTAACAAATCAAAAGGGAAAAATCATATGGTATCTCTCAACTGATGCTGAAAACGCATTCAACAAAATTCAACATCCTTTTCAGATAAAAACACTTCAAGAGGTAGAAATCAAAGGTAACTTCCTCAATAAGATAAAAGGCATGTATGAAAAACCCATAGCTAGCATTGCACTACTGAGAATGAGACAAGGATGCCCTCTGTCACCACTATTATTCAACACTGTACTACAAAAGTTCTAGCAAGAGCAATCAGGTAGGAAAAAGAAATGAAAGGGGTGCCAGTTTGAAAGGATTTATGTGCTAGAAAAGCCATGTTTTAATCCTAATCAATCTTGTGGGAGCAATGCTTTCTTCTAATTCCTATTCAGTACTGTAAGTTGGAAACTTTATTAGATTATCTCCACACTAGAGACGTGACTCAGTCAATTGTGGGTATTAAACTTGATTACATGGAGACGCATGTCTCTATCCATTTTACATGGGTCTTGATTAGTTTACTGGGATCCTATAAAAGAGGAGACATTTTGGGAAAGGATGCATCTTGAAAAGGACAAGAAAGCCACAGTAGAACCAAGCAGGGGGAAAAAAAAAAAACAGAACCAAGCAGAACCACGAGGACGAGAAAACCACAGACTCTACCAGCCAGCGACCTTTGGAGATTCTGAGACAGCAGAGAAGGATGACAGAATGATGAGAGCTATGAAGCAGAGTCCACCAGCCAGCAACCCTTGGAGATGAAGGAGAACACCCCCTGGGGGGTGTATATTGGTATAGCCACTATGAAAGACAGTCTGGTATAGTTCCTCAGAAAACTAAATATCAAGCTGCCATCTGACCCGGCAATACCATTATTCAGTATCTATCCAGAAGAGCAGAAAGCAGTGACACAGACATTTGCACACCAATGTTCACAGCGGCACTATTCACAATTGCCAAAAGATGGAAACAATCCAAGTGCCATAAACAGACAAGTGGATTAACAAAATGTGGTATGTACATATGATGGAACATTATACAGCAGTAAGACGAAAGACATCCTGAACCACATGACAAGACGGATAAGTCTTGAGGACATAATGCTGAGTGAAATAAGCCAGACACTAAAGGACAGATACTGTATGACTCCACTTTTATGACCATGGTAAAGGTAAAATCAGAGATTTATAATATAAAATATAAGGGACCTGGAGACACAGAAGGTTGAGATGGGTGAACAGTTAATGAGGTGGAATTTAATTATAAGGAAATAGATAGAACTGAAGGCAGTTCCAAACCCCAACCAAAACCATTCCTGCCAATCCTAAAGAACGCCTAGGGCATTATGTAAGAGTCTACAAAGGTTCCATGCACTAGGGTAACTTTCCAGAAACCTACAACCTCCAGATGGGTCCCTGGACCAAACAAGTCCCGAAACCTAGAGGTCCCAGCCTCTCCAGAACATCAACTAGTTCCATCCCCCTTTCTCTTACTATCAATAGCACCTTCCAACATGAAAGATTTATAATGGGCATAGCCCAAAAACCCCTAAAGAGTGGGAGAAAGATCAAAGGTGATGGTAGAGTTATACAGAGAAGGTAGGGTTTAGCAAATGAGTATGACTGCTGAATCATTATATTGATATTTCTTTTAGTCTCCAGTATGTTAGATTAGCTAGATGTAAAACACCTAAAATGTGGAATTGCAACCCATACCAAACTCTGAAATCTGTTGTAGAACAGATAGTTGCGATGTACTTTGAAATTCATTGCTTTTTCTGTATATATGGTATTTTTCACAAAAAAGGAAAAAAAAGAAGGAGGAGTATGACAGAGAAGATAAGATTTAAGAAATGAGTATGACTGCTGAATCAGTATATCAATATTTGTTTTTCTTCAATGTCTTGGAGCAGCTAGAAGAAAAAAATGAAAAACTGTGCGACCATAACTCATATCAAACTCTAAAATGTGCTCCATAACTACTTGTTAAAATGTACTTGGAAATTTATGGAAATTTATTGGGTTTTTTTGTATTTATGCAAAAATTTTTTTTTTAATGATGAAGGGATTAAGGCAACACCAAATAAACAAAAGGTGAGGGGCTAAACAATGTCACCACTGGACTGGCCCTACAAAAAATGCTAAGAGTTTTGTAGGTTTAAAGGAAAGGACAGTAGACAATTGACTTAAGCCACAGGAAGAAATAAAGATCTCTAGTAAAGATAACAACATGAGTAAATATAAATACCAGTACTACTGTATTTTTGATTTGCAACTCCACTTTTTACTTCCTACAAGATCAGAAGAGCATATATATAAAATACAATGAAAAATCAATGGTTTTGGACTCATATGAATATGTAATTTGTGGCAAGAACTACACAAAGGTAGGGGACAGAACACAGCTTATGTATGTTATTGAAGTTGTTAAGTTGGTAACAAAAATAAATTTAGGGTGTTAAATTTAGGGTACATGGTAACCACAAAGAAAACATATGAAGATATGCAAATTCAGAGAAGTAGAAAGTAGAGTATAGGTTATCGAGGGGTTGGGGGAAGGGGCAATGCTGTGTGTGTTGGTTTGAATCTGTTATTTATCCCAGGAAAGACCATGCTCTTTTAATCCATCCTCCTGTGGGCAGACCTATGGTGGGTGGGAATTTTTGATTAGGTTGTTTCCATGGAGATGAGACCTACCCAATTCAAGATGGGTCTTAAGCCTTTACTGGAGTCCTTTAAAAGAGCTCATGGAGAGAGAAGGCAGAGACAGAAACACCCCAGGAGAAAAAAGCAAGGATTCCCAGAGGTATAGAGACATTTGGGGGAGAAGGACCAGCAGATGTTGCCATGGGCCTTCCCATGTGACAGAGGCACCCCAGTTGCCATCAGTCTTTCTTCAGTGACGGTATAATCTTGTTGCTGCCTTAATTTGGAAATTTTCATGGCCTTAGAATTGCAACTTGTAACTAATAAATCCCCATTGAAAAAGCCAATCCATTTCTGGTATATTGCATTCTGGCAGCTTTAGCCATCCAAAACAGGGAATTGATACAAAATGTGTATAGAGTTCCTTTTGGGGTGAAGGTCAAGTTACAGTAATGGAAGGTGGTGAGGGTACTGTAACAGGCTGAATGTGATTAATCCCACTGAATGGTATGATTGAGAGGGGTCAAGATGGGAAGATTTATGTTATATATATGTTTCCATATATTTAAAAAAAAAGAAGAAAAGAACCTCAAGAGATGATGACAAATAATTTCAATAAATGCTGCTGGGATCTAGGAATAGAAGAGAACAAAGCTCAAAGGGACATTATTGAGTCAGAACAATAAACTGGAATATAGGCTATAAGTTTCATATTAATGTTAAATATTTTTAACTGTTCTTAAGGTGAGTACATAAGTGAATATCCTTGTTTATAAGAAATGTATATGGAGGTATTATGTGTTCAAGGATTAGGATATATTCAACCTGTTCTCAAATGTTCAGACAGACAGACTGAAAGCAAAAGAAAGATCAGCCAAAGTGGCAAAATGTTAAAATTGGTATTTGGGGGCAGTGTGAGGTATGCTGGAGTTCTCTCTGTGGGGTTTCTGTTATTTTTTAAACTTGCCTCTAAATTTGAAATTATTTCAGGGTAAAAGTTGAAAGAAAGAAATAAACATGTAAGTACAAATAGGAGAGAGCTGAGATTGGACACTTACCTGCTTCAATCTGTCATAGTCTAGCCCTTCCGTCTGTACTCCATTGGCACTGGGCTGGGATGAGGGTGCAGATTTTGGTCTGTACAAATAAAATTTCCAGGACAGGTAAATAACACTTAATATATTTAATGAGTTCACAAATAAGTGCAATTTACCAACCCAACACCAGATTTAAATGTATTTCTTCAATTAAAAACATTTTGTTAAAAAGTTAATTGTCAAAATTGTAGGGCTGATTAGAACATAGCAGAAAAAACTTTTCATTACTTAATTATTTTCAATTAGATATAAAGAAGCCAGAAAATGGTGACAAGATGACATGACTTCTTCAGGAAAGAGTAGAAGACAGTGGTCTCTGGGCATGAGACAGGAAACCAGTGTGTGGTATGTTGACCAAGCCAGAGATGAAAACTCTACCAGCAAACCAACAGAAGGGGAAAAAAAATTATTGAATACTTTATTCTAATATAAATCAGTTTATAAATCCTGTACCTCGGTTCTGGAAAAAGGAGAAAATAAAACATTCTAGGAAGCTTTTAGAGCTATAAAGAAATACAATTTCTTTATATTTATTTTGGTCCATTTCAAGCATGAAAAAAATCAAGAACTATTAAATTAGAAGTATAATCATATTCAATTGGCTGTATGGCTACTTCCCATATGTTTTTATGGAAATGTCATCTAAATGGTGTGTTCCTGGTTAACTACTTTCATAAACTTAATTTTGTACAAGTGGGTGGATAGGGAGGAATGGAAATACCAGAAACAGATTGTCAATTATTATTGTGCTCCTGAAAGTTAAACTTCTATATTAAAAATTGTATGCGAAGACATAAATCTTAGAGATTAGGTATATTTTAAGCAAAATTTTAAATACCAAATAAATCAGTCATGGCTCCCCTCTCTCCAATTATGGCATAAGACAAAATCCTCAGTGGAAATCCTGGTGTTTTACTTGGCTATTCATCTATTTTCTGGCTTACAATAATGCGTGGCCACTCTTTAAGGTCCATACACCCATGCAAATCGAAATCATCAGTGAAGTCAGAGCTCTTCACTTCTGCAGAATACCTAAACAATGCTAGAAACCTGAACCAAGATCCAACAGACGTAGTAACTGTTTTCAAAGCTTTCATTACAATTTTTACAATTCTTATAAGACATATTATACTTCAAACCCATAGGCATTGTTTGTGAAGATGAAATACAGAGTTAATTTGCTTTAACAAATTACTGCTTAAAAAGTTGTTATGAGCAAATTGATCCATTTTACTGTATTAGGTATCTGCTGCTATGGTTATATGGACAAGGAAAATAACTTTCGGAAAACTTCAACAAGTGCCAGGTCAGGCACTGTTAGAGATAAGAAGATCTATATCACCTATTTCCTATCCTCTTGTGAAAATCGCTGAGAAGTCTACCTAATTCCAAAGTCCCTTAAGAGTTACTGAGACCGACACTATGCCAGTGATGGGCACTGCGTAGAGTTGGATCCCCTTGAGGGCTGTGGCTTCATATACCCATGCTATCTACTCCTACGCCCAAAGTTAAAGAAAAACCCTGCTTCCCTTTTACTTCTCATATTTTCTTGGTCAACATTTTCTCCTAAGTTATATAATGCATTCCTCTGAAGGAAATCCATATAAGCAACTATAGTCTGCTACTTTATCTGGCAGTATGTTAAAAATTTATCTATATTGACTAAACGATGCCAAAAAATATTGTTATATAATAAACGACTATGAAAACATGCAATTTTTAAAAGATTAATTCATGCTAACATGCAATCCATTTCCACCAACCACCACCAGGATAATTAGCTAAAGGGGGGAACTTTTCATACTGAAGGAAAGAAGTAATCACCACTTTTTAAAAAGGTTTATTAATAACACTATCCCTGGGGAAACTGTATGAAAGCAACAAGATAACTGATTTACTACAGGTAATCTCATTTAATACTTCTTTACTCTCTATTTACTAGGAAATTTGCTAAATAAACCTTTCGGTCAGAACAATGAAACCACCTCAAAAAAAAAAAAAAGGGCAGGAATAACCATATTTCAGTATTGCAATACAAATATTTTATACTTAACTGCCTGACAAAATAAACTTATCAGATATTTTAATCATAAACAGCATGAAAATAATTTTAATAAATTAAGAATGTGGCAAGTCCAATTCCACGACTCCCTAACCTCAGCCACCCCTTCCATACACTATTTAATTCACAGTCCTGGTAGGCTTGACGAGCGTTTTAAATAAGAGATGCACATAATAACATGGGTATGTTTCTGTCATTTCTAACTATGAGCTTTCACCATAACTGATAACAAAATGAGGGTTTCGCAGAGATTTTAATCATTTTATAATGAGTGTTGCCTCTAGATACCTTTCTGTAAAATAACTGTACTGCAATAGTTAAGCCCCAATTATGCCAAATTAATTCTAAAAATAGCTTAAGCACTTGAGGATTTTTCTTGTTTTTTTTTTAATTAAGAAAAAAGTACATGGTTCATATTTTAAGATTTTTAAATTAAAAATGGTATAATAGGGCTCATTTAGAAAACAAATAACCTGCTGATTCAGACTCAGGATGTAAAATGGTATGCTGTTAGAGATACTCAATTTACTGTAAGTAGCATCTGGAAAACAAAGATTTTCCTCAAAGAATAAATTATCCAATTGTGACTATAACATCGCCCTGTGCTCCCATAATGAACACTACAGGATCTTCTACCCTACTTTTTAAAAGAATGGTCTCATACTCATAATCACTCTTTGCAGCCTTATAATCATAAAGCTCTTAAAAGGAAATGCTAAAGCCAAAAACAACCTAGATGATGTATGTGGACTTAAGTTCCAAGTCTAGTATTTCTGTTAGATTTATCATTTAAGTATAATAAAACTATAAAGTGATGATGGCAGGAAGATGGATACTTAACATTTTTCTAATGTAAACTAAGGATTTTTTTAAAGAGCATTCTAAATAAAGCTAAAAATGAGAGCTACAATCTTCCTAAATATCTCACTTGTGGTGATTACCAATCCATGTAGAAAAAGCTCAGCCCTATCCTGAACATGTTTTTAAAAGTCTCAAATCACAAAGTCACAGCAGGATAATACCTGGATAATGAATCATAGGACCTGTTGTCAAAAACAATCTGATTTTTCCTTGGAGAATCCCGTCTATGAAGGGGAAAAACCATTTAAAGGGGAATACAATAGGATTTAAAAGTATAATCCTCATTATATTACTGTTTTTTAGGTTTTTAGTCAAATAGCAAAACCAGAATTAACTTTAAAATAATTATTTTTTTCTAATTAAAAAAAGAAGCTATTTTGAGACTAATTCTAGTTATGTGAGGATACTTTGTTTACTTGACAATTACAGAATTTCAAAAACCATTATACAAAGCCTAATAGGCTACAGGCACAGGAAAACCTACCTACTGCAAAACACAAAGAAGCTTACCATTAGAGAACGAATATTAAGCTACAGACTAGAATTAAAGAGCACGAGTCAACATCACTGTAGTTTGAAATAAACAAAATTAACTCTTCTTAGGAAGCACATGGGGTATTTTTCCATTTTTGGATATAAATTCTGGAAGCTCTTAATAAAAACCATAGGAAGAACTCAAAATCTTCAATGTTACATTTAAATCATACTTTAGAAGCTACATTTTCAATTATAATATTCTTGCTTTTACTCTACTATCTAACACGATCGCTTAATAAACATACTATAATGCAGTATCTCATGAATATTATAAGATATTAATCCATCTTACCAAACTAATATAATTTTGACATGAATACTGAGGAGAGAAATGAGTACTCTGTAATTACTCATTACAGTTCAAGGATGAGTATTACTTAAATAAATATATATAAAATATATGGCCAATATATTTGTTTTCAGAATGAACAGAGGAGTTAACTTAGGAGGGAAAAAAAGGAATACAGTTCTGAGTCTTTTAAGCATTTTTCTTTGTTAAAACTGCTTTCAGTGAAATTTTAAGAATTATCAGTTGTTGAATCAAATCTATCAAAAGACATGGTCAGGTAATAATCAGGCATTTCAGAATTCCTATTTTGACAAAAGGAGAGGAAAACCATCTAAAATGTAGGAACATAACTACAATCACTCCTGGATAACAAGAATTGAAATTTGATTAATGTATATAAAATACATTTTCAAAACGGTGAGCTTTAAAACACTTACAAAACTTCTTTAGAAGTTCTGAAATATCCTTCAAAGAACATTTTTCCCTTAATTAAATAAGCCTAAACATATCAAGGAACATATTCCATTTGGAAAACCTCTTCCACATCTGTTTGAGGATGAACTTCTGCAGAAAACAGTTTTGAGCTTTCTGCAAGCTCTCTGAGGAGTCCCTACAGATAGCAGTGGAAGAGAGGAGAAAGAATTCTTTCCCACCACAATTTACATCTTCAAAGGCACATGACAGTTCTGCTCCCTGATACGCTCTTCATAAATCAAGCTTCACAATGTACTAGTGAAGAAAACTTATACTTTAGGCCACCTCAAATTAGGTATCTGGGAAACATAAATGTGCAATTTCCTAAAAAATTGGGAAAACATAACCACCAAAAGCAATCCCCCTCATTTTCTTTAAAATCAAATATATTTACCTTTCAGTCACTCAGAAACTGAAAGCCTGTATACATTCAAAAGGGTCTAGTTTTACAGTTTAAGCAATTATGTTATCATCAAATCTTTACTACCAGCAGGAAGAACCAGATAAAAACCAAAGCTGAATTTAGATCCAGGCTAGCAAAGAAGAGATTTGTGACAATATGAAGTTTATGTTTGTACTGTTCAGTATTAAGTTTGTATGAGAAGAGTCAAGTTCACTTTTTAACGAGGCAAAAATAATGCAAGTAGTTCAAATAAAGAGGCAAAAAAAATGATTTAATCTCTAAATTTCTTTAAAATTTTCTCATAAATTTTTCAGTCAAGATTTGTGATATAAATGTATTCATGATAATAAAGTACGCCTAGCTAAGGAATGCTGAGTTTGCTTGAGCATGCCTACCACTGCTCTAGAAATGTGGGTCACCTAATTTTGTTTGCAGGCACTATCTTTTCTAAGTTGACAATGAATATAAGTTTCAACTGAGAGCAATAAATTTTTCTATCTGACAAATTCAAACTTTCAGTTGTTTTGCTCTCTTAAATATTAGTCTATTTTCTCTGGCTGCCTTTCTTTTTAAACATTTTAAAATTTCAGACAATCCGGCTAATAAATTTAGGATGTTGTTTACCAGACAATCAGTAGTAAAAATATAATGGAGTTCAGTGGTTGTCTAACAGTAGTAGGACTATGGGTGTTTTACACACTCCTTTATACAATTTCTGAATTTACAATTCAAAGTGTTCTGCAATGAAAAGAAATTAAATTTTTTTAGATACAAAAGCAGTACAAATTTAGGAAAAAAATTGGTACCTGGAGATAACAGGTGACTTGCTGCCATTCATTGTGTTTGTTCTTTCCCAAGGTTTTCTTGTTGGTTCTTTAAAAAAATGAATATAAGTCAAAATTAAATACCCGGAGTTGTTGTAAAACAAACAAAATTTTAAATACCACCATACATGTTTATGTTGTAACATAAAGAAAAATTTAAGAATTTCAAAACTAAACTTCAATTAAAAACCATAAGGATTATACAATTTCAGACCTTAAAACAAGAAATTAATAAGCAAATGTGATGAGTTTCCCTAGAAAAAATTCAAATATTTAAATCTAAAATACTATAATTCTAAAAACCATATATTAAGTTTCTCTAATAAAGACAGTATCATAAGAATAAGGGCAGGATATTTTAATAATTAGAATGGAATAGAATAAGCTATACTATTTTAAATTGTTTTTCTTCTCAATGGTAAAAGAAACAATAAAAATATATAATCTTTAATGTGTGCAAGTACTTTAAACATTTAAACTAACCATACAAATCAAAATAAATGTCAGAATCATGGGATCCTATTATGCTTCCTTGATTCTCAAACAGTTATTTCTTGGAAGTTGGCAGACAAGTTCCAGTTAATTTTAGGGCCACTCTGAGCTCTTACTACAAAAGGCACTCTCTAGGGGCTCATGGTTGGAAGTCTAGTGCTCTGAACTGTTTTTCTAGTGTGGGCCAATTCAGTGATGCTCCGTCACTGGGTGGGATCTCATCATGGAAGAAAACACCAAGCACATGAGAACCAAACCTATATGCAGTTGTGATCATATCACACAGAGTTTTGCCTACAAAACACTGCTTCTAGTTTCAGTGTGGCTCCTCAATTGACTTGTATACATTCTCAGGTGCATGCCTTGTCCTCTCTTCAAACTACACATAACCAAAAATAAATTCAGGTTCTCCCACGAGACAATGCTTTGGTTCTGGATTTCTGTCATATCCAGGCATCTGGGTGGGAAACCTTTAAGTCATCTATGATCATGCTGTGTTCCTCATCAAACAACTCCTCCCTGTTAAATTACATTTTTATTCCTTCGTTTGTATTCCAACAGCTAGCACCTTCTCTCAACAACCACAGTGGTGGCAGGTTCTACAGCTGGCCAGGGGACAGCAAATGATTGCATAAAGAGGTCCAGGAGAGCTGGAGCAGAACAAACCCAAGGGACCACTAGCCAGAAGAGGTGAAGATGGTTAAGTCCTGA
>PVIY010048081.1:0-17487 GCA_004026745.1 Myrmecophaga tridactyla | reverse complement strand
GATGTAGCAGAGAGGCTGGAGGGAACTGCCTGATAATGTAGAGCTGTGTTCCAGTAGCCATGTTTCTTGATGATGACTGAACAATGATATAGCTTTCACAATGAGACTCTGCGAATGTGGAAACCTTGTGTCTGATGCTCCTTTCAGCTACTATATCAACAAAAGAGTAGAACATATGGAATAAAAATAAATAATAGGGTTACAGGTGAAAAAATAAATTTAGTTTGAAATGCTAGTGATGGATGGAAGCAAGGGGTAAGGGGTATGGTATGTATGGTCTTTTTTTCTCTATTATCGTTTTATTTCTTTTTCTGATGTCTTTTTATTTCTTTCTCTGAATCGATGCAAGTGTTCTAAAAAATGATGAATATGCAACTATATGATAATATTAGGAATTACTGATTGTATAGGTAGAATGGAATGATATATTAATGTTCTTTTGTTAAGTTTTTTAATTAATAAAAAAGTTTAAAAAAAAAGAATTTATCTAAACCCGAACAAATTCAGAAAATATTTATAGAATAATTTAGTGTTCTTTTAGGGATACCTGAAAAGAAAGGAAGTGCTATCAGGGCAAAATAATGAGAAGAATCTCAGCAATTAGAAGTCACAGTGATAGAATAAGAAGAGTTTATTTACAGAAGTAAAGACAGATGATTAAGGAAGGAAGGTTCAGTGTTACTGAATAACACTTTCAAAGGAATGCTATCCACATGTAAGTCTGTTTTGACACCTGGGGCAGAGTGGCATGATAGAAATTGATAAGGATAATGCCATTGTACTGGAAATATTTCCTAAAGAAATATTTATATACCCAAGGATGTTGAGAAATAGGGGTTGAAGATCACTCTCATCAATTTCTTAAGGCAGCTCTCTTTTTTTTTGGAAAAACATTATCTGTATAATATAATACAAGTGAACAATATTTTTCTCACTTTGTTTACTATATAAATAACTTTATCAAACAATTCTAAGATCTTCAATAGTTTTCTGGTAACTTTACATTTCTGAAATTTGTGAAAAGGTGACAAGAAAACAAAGATTTAGAAATTTTCAATGTTTATGAAGAAAACAAATGATTTTAAAATGAAATATTTAACAAAGAATATCTTTGTATCAGCAAACACAATTTTATCATCAGTTAATCTTTCAGTTTTTTCTCATTTAAAGGTGAAAGCAACACAATAATTGGCACAAAGGAATATCACCAGCATGATTGAATTCATTTTTGTGAGCACCTCAAACCATCCAGAGCTGCACCTTCTTCTTTCCTTTGTCTTTCTTGGTGGGTCATGGCTTGGAATCTTGGAATCTGGGCACCATCAAAGTCATCATTGCTGACTATTGAGTTCAAGCTCCTCATGAGCTTTTTCCTCTGATATTTTCCTATCATTAATCTTGGTAATTCTACTATCATTGTCTTAAACTGCTGATCAACTTCTTAAAGATAAGTAGTAAATCATTTCCTATTTAAGGTTGTTCAGCCCCAACTGGGTGGGTTCTTAGTTTTCTTTCTGGGTACAGTGGCTTATGACTGCTATGTGGCTATTTGCAAACTCCCATTCTCTAATCAACTTCTGTGACTAAACAGTGAGAAGGAAATAATGGAATAAAAATATATGCTATTGATCCAAACACTGCAAAAGCCATTTCTAGAAGATGGATCTGAAAGTATGATTGTATATTGGGTAAGGACATAGCGTAAGGGAGGTCCTTTACAGGATTGAGGGAGAACAGTTCACTTCATGCTGAAAGTTCCCATTTTAAAAGCTGTTCCAGTTCTGGTATATTGCATTCTGCCAGCTTGCAAACTAAAACACCACGATTTCTTTCTGTTTCTCACACTTTATCTTCTTTCTTAACAATGTCAACATTAGAGTTCATATATTGAAATTAGAACAATAAAAATTCAGTAAAAATATTATAAAATTGGTTTGGTAAATTATTCTGTCTTGTAAAAATGTAACTTTAATAATATTTTTCAAAATTCCACAATGATTACTACAATTTATTTCAATGTTGGGGAAAAAAGCAACCTCATTCATGATGAATTTTCAAAAAATGTCTGCCCTATTGGGATGGAACTGGTTAAGAAAATTTCCATTTGCCTCTTATTTAATCAAATTCAAAGGTCACCTATGGTGAAATAAATTGATGCTGGCTTTTTTTTTTTTGCATGGACAGGCACTGGGAACTGAATCCATGGCAGACAAGAACTCTGCCTGCTGAGCCACCGTGGCCTGTCCAATGTTGGTTTTTAAATCTCTAATTAAGACTGGCATAGCATCACTAAGTTTTTAATGAATAAAAAATTTGAGCATCGAAACTTCTGGGAAGATGGCTGCATAGAGTAGCTCAAGTTCAGTCCTTCTCCACAGAAAAGTTAGAGAAGGAACAGGAGGGTGACTGAGATGGCAATTTGGGAGTGTAACTGAGAAACTGGGAGAGTCTTCTAGGCCACATAGGCAGTTCTGGTTGCAGAGGCCAAGAAATTGAGAGGCAGAAATCTGGACCATGGCATGGAGGCGTGGCGCTTGCAAGAGTGAATGGACAAGAGCCAGGGACAAGGAAGTAAACCAGGCTAAGTTTTTAGGCACACTACCTGCCCCAGTATAGCTCTGTTACCAGTGACTGACCCCATACCCCATGCTCCAAAACCATGTCACCCCTCCCATTCCCCATGTTTCAGACATCCCCATCCAATCAGCCTCCAGCATATGTACCTGCCCCACACTCCTACCACAAATGCAGCCCAACCCACCTCTCCTGCTCCTCTTATGAGCACTACTTCCCCCTCCCTCTTCCCTACAGACTATTGCCAGCACATAAAGGCTATGGACAATAACTCCCATACCCATGCTACCTTCACTCTCCACTAATAGTGCAACACAACCTCACTCTTCTCCCTCTGAATTCTGCACATTATAGTACTCCTATTCCCATGCATGAGAATGGGACCCCAATCATGTCCTTCATCTCTGGGAACTTCAGTTTACTAGAATCATGTATATGCATAGGCCTCAATCACACTTTCCAGCTATGAGAAAGCAATGACCTGTGTTGCCAGATCACATCTGCCCCCAACACATAAAAGCATAAGACCAACCTGTCTGTCACAGCACTATGTATTCATTCAAAAGGCCGTGCCCCCTAGGCCATTGCACATTGGGGTTCTGTCCCCCAAACCAGTGCACCTACACAGCTAGCTGGGTACCCATGCTCATGAACATCAGCATAACATCACCAACCTGTTCCTATACCAGATCTGAACCAAATCACTGCACGTTGTGTGCTGCCCTGTACCCTACTCCCTGTTGCACATCTATCCTGCAAACACATGGCCTTAGACTACTGAAATAAATAAACTCCCAAAGTAAATCAATCAAGATATTTACATGTGGCAAAAAACATAGATCACTCAGCATATCATAATGTAGACAGATATACCCCTGCTTAAAGACCACTTTAAAACACTAGAGGAGACACAAACAATAGATCAACTAATCAAAATGGCCATACAACTCTACCTAATAAAATAAGTGGGATGGAAGATGACATAAAAGAGAACAGGGAGATGGTGGAGGAGCATAAAAAGGAATTTGAAAGAATAAATAGAAAAATAGCAGATATCACAGAAACTAAAAATTGTGTGGACCAAACAAAAAATACTAGAGGCGCACAACACCAGATTTGAAGAGACAGAAGATAGAATAAGTGATATAGAGGACAGGATAATTGACTTTGAAGACCCCAAGCAGCAAATGGCAAAAAAGAGAGAAATAGATGGAAAAATTTGAATTGGATCAAAGGGAAATTATAGACAAAACAAAGTGAAGAAACATAAGAATCATTGGTGTCCCAGAAGGAGAATAGAGGAGTAAAGAGCTAGGAAGAGTAGTTGAGAATATGATGGGAGAAAACTTCCCAATCCTTATAAAGGACAATAAATATACAAGTCAAAGAAGTCCAACAAACTCCAAACAGAATAAATTCAAATAGGCCTCCCAAAGACACATACTAATTAGTTTGTCAAATGTTGAGGAGTAGCAGAAAATTCTGAAATCAGCAAGAGGTAAACAATCAACTATATACAAAGGAAACCACATGAGACTGAGTTCGGACTATTCAACTAGTACCATGGAGATGAGAAGACAGTGGTATGATATGTTTAAGATCCTGGAAGAGAAAAAATTTCAGTGAAGAATTCTGTACCCAGCCAAACTGCCCTTCGAAACTGAGGGAGAGATTAAAGTTTTTACAGACAAACAAGCCTTGAAAGAATTTGTCAACAAAACACAGGTCTTACAAGAAATACTAAAAGAAGTTCTGTCAGATAAAAAAAAAAAAGAAAGGAGAAGAATGCCTGGAGGAGGACACAGAATTGAAGAGTACCATTAAGGGTAACTAAAATGATAAAAAGAGAAAGAGGGAAAAGAATATACAGATCTGACAAATAAAATAAAAAAGATAAGATGGTGGATTCAAGAAATGCCTTTTCAGTAATAACTTTTAATTTTAATGGACTAAACTTGCCAATTTAAAGATATAGTTTGGCAGGACGGATTAAGAAACATAGCCCAGTTATATGCTGCTTATAAGAGACTCATCTTAGAAACAAGGATACAAATAGATTGAAAGTGAAAGAATGGAAAATGGCTTTCCCTGCAAGTTGTAACCAAAGGAAAGTAGGAGTAGCTCTACTAATATCAGAAAAAAATAGACTTTAAATGTAAAGACAACATAAGAGACAAAGAAGGACACAATATACTAATTAAAGAGTCAATACCCCAAGAAAATATAGCAATCAAAAATGTTTATGCTCCCAATAAGGGAGCTCCAAGAACATGAAATAAATATTGACAAAACTGAAGAGAGTGGTAGATGTTTCAACAATAATAGGAGACTTCAACACAGCACTCTCCACTATAGATAGAACAACCAGACAGAAGATCAACAAAGAAATAGATAAGTTAAATAACTTGATAGATGAATTAGACCTAACAGACATATATAGGTCATTGCATCCCAAAACACAAGGATATACATTCTTCTCTGGTGCTTAGAAAGTACTTAGGAATGAATTTAACTAGGGACATAAAGGACTCATGCACAAAAACTACATGACATTGCTAAAAGAACTCAAAGGAGATCTAAATAGGTGGAAAGTCATTCCCTCCCCATGAATAGGATGGCTTAGTATAGGTAAGATAACAATTCTCCCCAAATTGATCAACAGATTCAACACAGTACCAATCAAAATTCCAACAACCTACTTCAAAGACTTAGAAAAGCTAATTGCCAAATTTAACTTGAAGAGAAAGTGATATTGAATAGCTAAAAGCTTCCTAAAAAAGAAGAACAAAGTGGGAGGATTAACACCCCCTGAATTTAAAATCTGTTATAAAACCACAGTGGTCAAAACAGCATGGTACTGGCAGAAAGATAGAAGCATTACCCATGAAATCGAATCAACTGTGCAAAAATAGACCACCAAACCTTTGGCCAACTGATTTTTAACAAGGCCCCAAATCTTCTGAATTGGGACAAAATAACCTTTTCAATAATTGGGCATGAAAGAACTAGATATTAATCACAAAAGAATGAATGAGGACATCTATCATAACTCTACACAAGAATTAATTCAAAGTGGATCAAACTACTGAATATATGAACTAGCACCGTAAAGCTTCTCGAAGAAAATGTATGAAATATAGGGAAACATCTTCAAGACCTAGAGATAGGAGGTAGCTTCCTAAACTTTAGAGCCAAATCACAAGCAACAAAAGAAAAACTAGAGAAATGGGAACTGCTCAAAATCAAATGCTTTTGCACCTCAAAAGACTTTGTCAAAAAGGTGAAAAGGCAGCCAACTCAATAAGAGAAAATATTTAGAGATCACATAACAGACAAAAGCACAGGAAGGGATGTTCAATTTCATTGGCCATAAGGGAAATGCAGATCACAGCTACAATGAGATGCCACCTTAAACGTATAACAATGGGTGCTGTTAAAGAAACAGGAAACTATATTTGTTGGAGAGGATGTGGAGAAAGTAGGATACTTATGCACTGCTAGTGAGAATGTATAATGGGACAAACAGTATGGAAGACTGTTTGACAGTTAGTTAGGAAACTAAATATCAAGTGGCCCTGTGAGCCAGCAATAGGACTACTTGGTATATACCCAGAAGAGCTGAAAGCAATGACATAAACAAACATTTGCACACCTATATTCATAGCAGTATTATATACAATCATTAAAAGATGGAAACAAACCAAATGCCCAATGGACGAGTGGATCAACAAAATGTGGTTTATACCTATGATGGAATATTATGCAGCAGTAAGATGAAATGATGTCCTGAAGCACATGACAAGATGGGTGAGACTTTGGACATAATGCTGAGTGTAGTAAGCCAGACACAAAAGGATAGACACTGTATTATTCCACTTTTGTGATCAGCATAAAGGTATAATTGAAGTGCTAAAAGAGGGACAAGGTTTTAAGCCTCCTGGAACATTATATAGAAATAGAATAAACCAGGCTGAGACTCCGAATTTCAGAAAGTAGGTTTAATTTTCTATGGCCATAGGGCTCAGCCGAGTAGCATCTAAAAGTCTGAGCCCTGAACAAATGGCAACCTTAGCTTCTATAGACTGTAGGACATGTTAAAGACAAGGTAAAGAATTGGCTGATTTAAGCTGAGAATGGCCCAAAGCTGAACAATTAAGGGAGGGGTTCCCACCCCAGGAATGTCTTATCTTACTTACTTGCAGCTTCACCAGTTCCTGAAGGCTAGGGAAGGGGGTTTCTATCCCAGAAATGTTTCTTATCTTGCTTGTCTGCAGCTTTACTTGTTCCTGAAGGTCAGGAGAGGGGGGTTGGGGATTTTCCACAGAAAGCACAGCTGAACCAGAAGAGGGGGAGGCCTGCCTGCTACATAATCAGAGGCTTATAATACAGAATACAGGGGACTTAGAGTTACATGGAAGCTAGAGAGGGTGAACTGCTAAGTAATGACATTGAACTCCGATGTACAAGAATTGATAAGAGTGAAGGTGATTCTCTAGTGGGCCTATAAGTAGTATTCCCATAGTGAAGATAAACAAGACTGGAAGGGGTTGTGTAGACATATGTGTCCCATTGGTTAACACTAGAAATATGAATTAGTTCTTGCAAGAATTTCTTCAAAGATATGATTCGCATACAAAGACTGTTTATATCCAGAGTACAGGAGGAAAACTGCTATTGCATGCTAGGGGCTATGTTCAAAAGGACAAAATTAGCATTTCCACAGCAACAGTAGAGGTAAACAATGTAGGAAAGGAGAAGAGTAAAAAGGAGGTTTAGATTTCCTATTTGGAAGGGTGTGTTAACTGGTTGTCTTTCTCTTGGGAACAATGAAATTATCTAGAATTGAGGGTGTTGATGGTCTGTGGACTTTGGGCACAATACATGTGCTCCATGAATGCAAGTGACTGAAGGATGCACTGACTGAGAAGGTTGGTGAACAGTTGTGTATATTTATGAACAGAGGTTGCACTGCTACAAAAAAGAATAAAGTAGCAAGGCATGAAATGATGTGAATTAACATGTGGGACATTTGGTGAGACAAAATAAGCCAGAAACAAAACAACAACGAGTATATGGTCACCTTAAGAAAATACTTATAAGAAAACAGGGGTTTAGATTGTAAGCTTTTGGAGCAGACACATTAAATCTTGGGTGGTGATTGTTATTTCTAGATTTCAAGAAGCTGGTGTATATATATACAGGTTATATGTAGAGAGATAAGAATGAAGCTGATCAGTTTGGTGTTAAAGTAATTCAGAACACAGGGATAAGGAAGACTATGTTTTGAACCACACATACTCTTTGAGATCAAGGGAAGAAAGGTTTATTTGGTCTGGAAATGAAATTTTCTGTAGTGCATAATCTGATTCAACTATCTGTATAGCTCATTTGAACAATTGAACAAACACAGGGAGCTTAGAATAAGAAAGAGATCTTTTAATCCTCTATAGATTATTGCAATACTTGGATGCATCCTAGAGCATATTAAGCAGATAATCAAAAAGTATTGGCAAAGTCCCTTGATGGAATGTGAAGTTTATGTAGTACCAGAGAAGCTTAGACTACCTATAGTGTAGCAGGAAGTCCTCCTCCCCTTTCTTGTTTAGCTGTACTCTCTGTGGAAAATCCCCAGACCCCTCTCCTTGCAGGCAAGTGAGATAAGACACATTCCTGGGATAGAAACCCCCTCCCCTAGCCTTTGGGGACTGGTGAAGATGCAGGTAGGCAAGGTAAGACATTCCTGGGGTGGGGGCCACTCAACGGTTCAGCTCTGGGTCATTCTCCACTTAAATCAGCCAATTGTTTACCTTGTCTTTAACATGTCATATAGTCTATAAAAGCTAAGGTTGTCATTTGTTCAGGGCTCAGACTTTCAGAGGCTGCTCGGCTGAACCCTATGGCCATAGAAAATAAAACCTGCTTCCCGAAACTATGGATCCTTAGTCTCAGCCTGTTCTAACTTCACTAAACATTCCTGGAGGCCTGCGGCCTCATTCCTGGTTGTTTTTGCAATACAATAGAAATGCTTAGGAGTTACTCCTGGAGGACCTCTTTTGTTCTTCAGATGTGGTCTCACTCTAAGCCCAAAACAGCAAGTGAAATCATTGCCCTCCCCCCATGTGAGGCATAACGTCCAAGGGTGAAATTCTCCTTGACAACTTTGGAGATGATTTCCAAGGATGAATCTGGCCCTGGCACCAAGGGATCAATAATTCCATCCTGATCAAAAGGGGGAAAAGAAGTATAACTGATAAAGTATTGGGGCATAGAGTTCAAATATAGACAAGGGGCTACTTGGAGGTTGCTCTTATGCAAGCTTCAGTTAGACTTTGCCACCTATCATAACCTGCCAAAACACAAGCAGGATGATTCCAGCCAATACTAAGGAACACCAGTGGCAGTATATAAGATTCCACAATGGTTCCATGCACTAGATTAACTTTCCAGAAACCTGCAACCTTCAGATGGGGTCCAGATAATTCCTGAAACCTAGAGGGCCCAGCTTCTCCAGAACATCAGATAGTTCCAACTCCCTACCCCTTATTAGTGATAGACCTTTGCAATATGAAAATTTTAGAATGACCATATCCCAAACAATCCTAAAGAGAGGGATGGAAAGACCAAGGTGATGGTGGATTTATACAGTATAGACAGGATTTAACAAAGAAAATGAATGCTGAATCATTAAATTGATATCTCTTTCAGTCTCCAATATCTTAGAGCAGCTAGAGGTAAAAACCTAAAATTGTGGAATTGTAATCCATGTCAAACTCTGAAATATGTTCTACAACTAATTGTGGTGCTGTGGTTTAATATTTATTGCTTATTTGTATATATGTTATTTTTTATAAAAATGAAGGAAAACAGTCTAATGTGATGAAAAAAATTAAGATTTCAGGCCTCCTATATTCTGGGGCCTCTAGAAGGAAACATTTGAGAGGATCATTTGGTAGCCCAGGACGAACTCTGGGATTTGTCCTGTAACTATTTGTAGAAGAGTGCTTTGAAAACTATTGTCCTTTTATTTCTTTGCTTTGTATATATAGGGAGTATGAGAGGACTTAAATAAAACATATACCTGAAAAAAAGTTATCATCCCAAAGTGATATTTTAAAGAATAACACTAATTTAAACATTGCTTTTTGCATGTTTTAAAATTAAAAGTTGATGAAAAAATAAAATAAAAGTTGATGATATTTAAAAAATTTGAAAGTCCAAAAACTCATCAAATGTAAAACACATTATTCCATAACTCCTAAAATTCTGGAGTACAAACAGTTTTACCTGTAAGAGATTTCTTCCAACTATGTGTGCAAATTAGTTCAATATTAATTATTTAAGATTCACAAGAAAGCATTTGATATGAGTATATACAGAGAGGAAGCAAATTTTGGCCATTAATATAAATTGTCATCTTGGCAATTTGTTTTATCTTTTCTTGTTATTTTAATAAAATATGAGTAAAGAACAGTAAAAACCTAAAACAAGTTGCAGAAACTTTTTAGTGGATGAGTACAATAATCCATCATCTATTTTGATACCTTGGTTCTAATTGACAAATCTAAATGGACAAACTGCACAATAATTTACTTGTGATGCCTTATATAAAATATTTATCAGATGGTACACATGTTAAAAAGAAGTTAGTTATCACTCCTCAGCTAAAGCAAAATGCATGAAATTGTAGGTTTTATAAAAGTCTAATATAACTTGTCAAGATTTCCTATAAGTATTTAGTGAAAAAAGTCAAGAAGTTACTAAATATATAGCATGATAAAAATTACATAAATAGTAAATATATATATATAAATAATTTGCTATACCTAAAGGAAAATAATTTGAAGAAAGTAAATATCAATATTAACAAAAGCTAGTAATGATTTTCTTTTTATTCTTTGAATTTTGTTGTATTCTAGTTTTTATGTAATGGAAAATTCTGCATGCATGATAGTGTCACAATTTAAATATATATATATATAATTCATGCTGAAAAATGTCCTATTCCATCCCCGATGTTTAATAAACTGAAATTTCAGTCACAGAGTAATATTTCTCTAAAAAAATACCTTCTCTGTTACCCAGTCAAATGTTAGAGAACCTTAAATGAATTCCAAAATTTCACGGTCAAAATTGTATAGCTTCTAAGGGAAAAGGAACTCTGTTATTCAAACTTAACATGTTTACTTTAGTCACTGGATACATGCCAAGCAATTGTCCTTGGAAATTCATTCCAGAGAGACTGAACAGGGCATTATCAGCCATCCATAATATAAAAAGTGCATTGGTATTATCAGGGGTAAGGCAAGAGACACTTGGTTGAAGAACTCATTGTTATATTTGTGAGTTATAATTTCAGGGGAAATTTCCATTTGACCCAGATCTGAATGAACTTTAGGGACTGAGTTGTTTTAACTCAAAATAAAAAATGTGCACTTAATTTTTTTAAATAATTAATGTCAATGAAAATAAATATTACATCATAGAAATTTTCTGATCCTCATGGTTCACTTGTTGTTTTTGGGGGGAAAAATCCAAGGGTGACACATTTTTAGAGAGATAATGCTCAAAGAAGATTTTTACCTATGATTCATGGTATTCATTTTATTAAAAATAAAAGATTTTAATTTTTATCAAATAAAATGAAGATATTATTAGAAAAATATTTGTAACCATAGCCATATCATTTAGATCTTACATAAAGAATGCTAAGATTTCAAAATGTCAAAATAGAATTTGTGAAATCAGAAATCCCAGCATTGTACATATATTCAAAATATAATTATTGGAAGTTTTACTTTAAGTGAACAAGTTAATAAAATCACATCTTCTGAAAATTAATATGGATACATTTTCTATAATATTCTATAATATTAATAAACACAGTAAAATTTCTGATCTGTCATTCATATTAAATATTATTGGTTATAAATAATTGTCTTTAAAATCCCCAATTAAACCTGGCTTAATATAAAAAATATATAAGAACAATAAATGATGATACATTAAAACTATCATTTATTACATATCTAATACTTTTTCTTTTTTCCAGAAATTAATTATAAATAGGAATAGTGTGATGTGTATTTTCTCTGGAGTCAACTAATCTTTGTAGAATCAGAACCAATAATTTATTGTTATGATGCTTGATAAGATACTTAAGTTTTAGGGCCATTTTCCTCACCTAAAATGTAAGTCTGATAATAATTCTTATGAAAAAATTTTTCATCTTGATATATGTGTTAATAAAGGGAGGCACTTATATCAGTCCAGTTTCATTCTAATTATTCAATGTTTATGAGTTTCTATTATATAATACTCAAATAATGTTTCATCTCTCTATTTTTAGCAGTATATGTAACATATTTTATCATATTTTGCAAGCTATCCTTTCTTATGTAGCATGAAACTAACTGTTAAAAATGCATAATCATTCATATAAACCAAAAACTTTTCTGAAGTCATTCATTCCAAGTGCAACTTTTGATCTCTCAACAGTTTACAATAGTTGAACACTATGGGAAGTAGGAATAACACAAATGTGCCTTGACAGATTCTGGTCTGCCTTGTCCTCTTTTTGCTGTTTCTTCTGATATACCTAATTACCATACCCAAGGACCACTCTTCTGAATTGAATTCATGCTGGATTTTTAATCTCTGAAGAAGCTTTCCTCATATTACTGAATTTTTGATGAAAAGAATTGTATTTCCAAAACTCATTAAATTTATAATATAACATTTTAACACCTTAATAAATATCATTAAATTGACTCCTCAAATTCTGAAATGCAAATAGTTTTCCTTTTATAAGTTGCTTGTAAAGCTACACAAAAATTGGATTTATTATATGTTATTTAATGTATGATTCACAAGATTTTTTACATGGCCATATAGTAAGGAATGGGGGCTTTCCTATCAAATCAATTACAAAACGCTTACTCAACTCAGCAGTGATTTTTAGGTTCTTTGCTCATTTGTCCATAAACATAATAAATATAGTATGATAAAATAATGAAACAAGTTGCTCAAACACGCTTGTGGTTGAATACAGCAATGTAAATGTTGTGTAGTTTAATTAGGTGGTATGGTCAAAACTGAATGCTAGAAATCTACCATGTTGAATGTCTCCTTTTGGTGCCTTAAAATGCCCATTCAACCACTGCTGAACATTCCTGCAAAGATGTTAGGTATGTTTCAACAGCCAATATAAAATATATTTCATATATTTTTCTAATATCTAATATAACAAAGGTCAAAATGTATTATAAATATTTAGTAATAAAATTGGAATGTTGCAAAAAATGTGGTCATAAAAATTATGTAAATACATAAGTAAACTTAAAAGCAAGAATTATAGGCACAAAAAAATAATTGGAAGAAAATACACTGAAAGATTAATAACATTTATGAACAAATTGCATTTTCTTATTTAAATTCTTTTGTATTCTAACGTTTGTGCAATAAACAATGTCTACTCCCATGACAGTGTTAAACTTTTAAATATAAAATGTTTCATACAACGTCAACATAGCAGCTACTGAAAACCTCTCCCCAGAGATTGAGTGAATAAAATGGACAATTCTCACTAGTCAGAACTCTGGAAGAAGGTATAGACTGGAGAAGCCTCCGAAAAATTCTGAAAAAAAGAAATAGAAAAATAACAGGTAGTTAACTTCAGCCTCAGACCAGCCAGTCCTCTCTCTTCTTCCTCACTCAGTCCCACATACCTCAGGAAATGCTCAGAGACAGTAGCTGTGATCTATCCATAACTCCCACTGGGGACACAGACTATAAACATTCTTAAAGCAGTGAGACATATCCCCATCTATGTCCAGACACAGAGACCCAAACCCACAGAATCCCACAGCAAGACTTCAGCCATGGGGGAGGGTGGAATACAAAAGGGTGGAATTGAGCAAGAAGGATTTTCCAAAATGGAGTAATGAGAAGGGAACTGGAAAAATCTTCCTTAAAAGCAGCAAACAAGTCAGGCAGAAAACATTCAAATCAGATGTTTGGGGATCTATGGGGAAAGAGAAGTATATTTCAAGGCCCAGGCCAGTGAGTGATGAAGAATATGAAAAAACATGCACATGGGGAATGTGTTTCCAGCCCTGGGTCCTGGTGCCTGAAGGACCCACCCCTGAGGGAAACAGCAGAAGAATGCCCAATCCTTGCCTGGAGATTACTGCATACTGCGGTAGCTGGCAGAATCCTTTTCCATAAGTCAAGTGGGGACACATCTTTACATTGAGACAGATTTTGACTGGCAAAATAACTCCCCACTTTCAGTCACACCTGGTCAGAACTGTCAGAGATCTAGGACCCACACAGCTTCTGAAGATTGTTAAGTCACCAAATAGTGCCATCAGCTGGACAGGCCAGAAAGTACCAGGAAATTATAGTATAGAGCTCTATATGGTATAGACCCTTTCTGTACAATTTCCCAGGCTATTTGGAGATTGGCTATAACCTCTGCACGGGTATCTGGCCTTGTTTTGGTTTAGAAATACATACAAACAACCCAAATCTGTAAGCAGTGTCCTAAAACAAATCCAGGTCTTGTTTGCCAACAAAAAGCAGATTACTGCTGGTTGGCTGTTAGTTGGGGAAGTTGAACATTTCAGTCCTAATTTTAAAGCATATTATAAAGTCATGGTGGTCAAAGGAGGTTGGTATTGACACAAGGATAGACATATTAATCAATGGAACCTATTTGAGAGTTCAGAAATAGACCCTTGGATCTACAGTCACTTGATTCTTGGCAAGGCTGCAAAATCCAAAGAACTGGGACAGAATATTTTCCCCAACAAATGGTGCTTGGATAACTGGATAACCATATATAAAAGAATGAAAGAGGACCCTTACTTCACAACTTATACAAAAATTAACTCAAAGTGGATAAAACACTTAAATATAAGAGCCAGTACTATGAAATTCCTGAAGAAAATATAGGGAAACATCTTCAAGGTCTAGTGAGGGGAAGTAAATTTTTAGACCTTACACCCAAAGCTCAAACAACAAAAGGAAAAACAGAAAATATGTGAACACCACAAGATTTAAAACTTCTATGCTTCAAAAGATTTTATTAAAAAGTTGAAGAGGAGGGCAAATTAGAGACATAGTGATGAGGGGCAAGACAGTGGCATAGTCTTTTGTGGAACTAAGATCATCCCCCAAACCATCTAGTAAATAGGAATAGTACAGATAAACTGCTGAGGGAATGTCAGTGATAGGACACATTGAATACAACAGCCTGGACCAGATGGAATGGCTGAGATCTCACATAGAACTGTAACTTCCCCAAGCCATGGAGGCTGATGCTCCTCCCCAGTGGGTACAGCAGGCTGGTGCCTGGAAGGGAAAGAAAACAGCTTTTCCTAGTTCCAAGGGCTTAGCTAAACTAAACTCCAATTGCAGAATTAATTAAGAAATTTTGACTACTGAAAACGGGCCCCTAGCACAGATAAATCTAGACTAGGCACTAAAGGAACTAGGAGTTTTTGCCTAGGCAGAGAGGTGGTGGACCAATGGAAAAAAAGAAACCAGAGGCTTTTTTGAGTTGGAGAATACAAAATAATGGAAAAGGGCTGAACCCCAAGAAAAGGGGGCACATAGAGCCTGGAGATACATAGTGCTACATTCCAACTCAAGCACTTCATTGGCAAACCCAATGAATGGGGGCCAGGCTCTGAAAAGGCTTTATTTTATTATTATATTTTACTTCTTGGACAGCTCATTAGGTAGAAATGTAAACACTTTCAGGCTCCAGCATTGCCCCAGGTCTGGGCATAACTAAGTCATATCTGAGAGACACAGTAACTAGTCAGGTAAAAAGTATTAATTCCTTAAAGTGTGTCTCTTCACTGAAATAAGGGGGATGGGGGTCAGCTCAAGTGGTATCCTTTCTGCAAGAAATTCAGGCCCCAAGGGCTGGAAAAAAGAAGCAATCAAAGTCCACTTACTGCTTTAGCCTCTGTGTGAACCACACCATGATCAGAAGAGTCTGGTGAATTAAAGGCACCACAGCACTTTAAACTGGTGGAAAGCTATGGGCAGAAAAGTGCCATATCTGAGCAGGATAGGAGAGGCATAGAGTCTGAAGGCTTTCTAAGAAAGTCTGATAACCTGTTGGGTCTCACCCTATGTGATAACTGATACTGGGTTCTCTCTCCTCTTGAGACCTGGGCCTGTCTGGTCTGGGAAAATCTGACTGGGGTCTATAATATCTGAGGAGACCCTCCTCAAATAAAAGGTTCCATATAGGCAGGGCAAAAAACAGAAAAACAAGAACAGAAAAATTCTGATTAGTTAAAAAAAAAAAGCCTATGCTAGAGGTCTAGAATGAATTGAACCAAATGTCAAAGAACAGATAGAGAACAAAGCCTTCCAGCAAGAAAACTCTAAGTAAGACAGTGGGAACAATCACCATAATAAACTAATTCAGAAAATCAAATGCCTAGATGCCAGCAAAGAATAATAAATTATGCCAGGAAAACCAAATATATGACTGAGTCAAGGGAAGAAATCAACACTTCAAATGAGATACAAGAATTGAAATATCTAAATACAGGATATTTGAACAGACATAAAAAAATGCATCACAAATCAAATCAATACTTTGAGGGGGGACATGAAGGAATTGGGTGAACATTAAGAAGAATATAGTTTGAAAAAACAAATTACAAAACTTATGGGAAAGAAAGGCGCAATAGAAGAGATGAAGAAAAACAATAGAAACCTACAACAATAGGTTTGAAAAAGGAGAAGAAAGGGTTAGTGAACTAGAGGACGGGATATCTATAATAAATCTGATACACAAAAGAAAATATATGGAAAAATGGAAGAATAATAGCAGGCCTTAGGAAATTGAGGGACAACATGAAGTGCATGAATATACATATGTGGGTGTCCCAGAAGAAGAATAGAAGGTAAAGGAGGGCAAAGACTAAAGGAGGAAATAATCATGGCAAATTTCCCATCTCTCATGAAAGACATAAGATTACAGATCCAAGAAGTGCAGCATACCCCAAACAGAATAGTTCCAAATAGACCTTCTCCAAGACACTTAATCAGATTGTTAAATGCACAAAGAGAGAATTTTAAAAGTAATAAAATAACAGTAATTCATCATACATAAGGGAAGGTCAAAGATTATGTGTGGATTTCTCAGCAGAAATGCTGGAGGTAAGAAATCAGTGAATGTCATATATTTAAGATTCTGAAGGATAAAAATGGCCAACTAAGAATTCTATACCCAGCAAAACTGTCCTTCAAAAATGAGGCGGGTACTAAAATATTTTCAGACAAACAATCACTGAGAGAATTTTTGACTAAGATACCACATTTACAAGAAATACTAAACCATTTTAGCAGAAATACAAATGACATACAAAGTTAGAAACAGTACAAACTCCTATCAGTTAGTTACAGTCATGATCTATTCTAAGCCAAAGTTCACCTCTGGCTCTGGACCTATAAAAAGTCAAAACAAGTTATTTGATGCCAAAATACAAAGGAGGACCGTTCATAGGATACATATACCACATTTCCATAGGGCGGAATAAACACAAGGTCATTTAATCCAAGCAGTTTTGAAAACTGCAGGGCAAATTCCATAAAATTTCAAAGTCTGAGAATCATTATCTTCAGGGCTTCAGAAGGTGGCAGTCACACCCTTTCCAAAGGCCTATGCAGAGGCCTGCCTCTCTCTGAATGCAACCTTGGGGGACATTGAGGAGACCACCTTTTTCTTGGCTCCACCCTTTCCAAGGATTGGGGCTGCACCCGGGCTCTCTTCCATCTCTGGGGCACATGAACAACTTCTCTGTATGGTGGCAGCAAAGCTTTTCCCCAAACCCCAAGGAATGTGCTTCACCCTCTCCAAGGCCTGAGATGGCATGATTCTTCCACTAA
>PVIY010048080.1:0-17479 GCA_004026745.1 Myrmecophaga tridactyla | reverse complement strand
AAAAAGAAAGAAAAAAATAAAAGAAGGCGCTATGAGGAAGACAAGAGATAAGCAGGAAAATGTGTCATGGAAATAAGAGATACTGGATGGCCAGAAGGGAAAGATCACCTGTGTCAGATGCTGCAGAGGAAAAAGGAAGTTGACATAGCAAAGTAATAATTGGATTTGACAACAGATATAATTGATTCCCTTGGCAAGAGCAATGTCTGTTAAGTGTAGGGGCAGAAGCTGAATTCAGTGGGGAAGGAGCAAAATGTGAGCAGAGACAGGAAAATATAATATATATATATATAAATTTTAGTAAGTTTTATTATGAAGGGATATAAAGAATGGAGCATGGAAACAAAGATAAAATTGTTTTGTTTTTACTGGTTTTGTTTTTCCGTAGGGTAATACCGTGACTGAGTACAAATGGAAGGGCTTCACTAGAGAGAAAGACACAAATAACATACGAGGGGCTGGTAATTGCAGAAGCTATGTTAAAATCATGACCCTATGAAAAAAGGTGGAACCCTCAGACCTAGGATAGGGATGTCTGAGTGGATAAGACTGAGAATATGAAACCCCGAGATTCCCTGGAACCTCAGGGTCAACAGAAGCAGACCCCTCCTGTTTGCAAGAAAAGTTTCCCCACCCCCCTGACACTATTCAATTAACCTAATCCCGAGGAAAGTTAATGGTTGTTTTCTTCAAGATTACTTCTGATCAAGGTTTCAGGACAACCCAATCAGGAAAGTACAGTTACTGTTCCAAGAGAAAATACCTTGAAGCCAATACTAGCATATGTTGTTAATGAACCAGCAGGAATTAGGGAACATGCTGGAAATGGACCTCGAGGTGGTGAACCAAGGGGTCCTCTTTGTTTAGTCTGGATATGGAGAATTTATTGACTTAGGGGCCTTCAGTCATGACTTGGGATTCAATATTCTGTCCAAGGCACATAGAACCAGTCCTAATTACTTGTTGGAATAGCTCCATAAAGCTTAAACATAAAGAATGACCTAGGATATAAGTGGAGTTGCTATGACTTCCTTGACAATAGTATTCACAAGAAGTCAGGAACTTCAAGGAGAAGGAAATGTCAGAAGGGATTTACGATATAACACCTGGGAACCCACTGTAAATTCCCCCAAGATATCCCAGAGGACACTTCTTTTTCCCTTTACTAAGACAATAAAGAATATTCTGATGAGGGGAATTCTGTATCTTTGAGAACTCAGTAATGAACTCTTCTTCTGTAGGACAGAGTTTGGTGGTGGGAGAGGCTGCCAAAGAATAGGTTTCCCAATATCAATAAGTATGTTGGAATTGAAAGGTGCAGCACTTAGCTATCGTTACCATATCCAGTAGCAAGTCTAGCCAGAGTGCTAATCAGGGCTCTTCATGCATAGTGATCTGTGGCAGTGGCCGGTAGAAATGGGGTTCTTATGATTCAGATAGATAGACAGTGAAGTAAAGTGTTTATTGAACTATGCAAAAAAAAAGAAATGTCAAGGAGCCACTGCAGTGGAAAATCACCACGTCTCCTCAAGTTTCCAGTTCTAAGTGAGTTCACAGAGTTAACTGATTGACAAGGAAGCTGGGTCTCAAGGAGGAAAGCCACTGCAAAGCCACTGCAAGCTTTCATGGTAAATGTTTTCCCAATCCTTCCCAAAAGGAACTGTACTTATTTGATAGAGTAATTGTGAACAGGAAAAAAGAGGGATAATGAGTATTTTAAGTGCTGTTGAATACAGGGTTTGACATGATACTGGTATCAGAGCAACCAAAATGCCATCATGTACAACTCAACGATAAAAAGACAACCCAATTAAAAAATGGGCGAAAGACATGAATAAATATTTTTCCAAAGAGGAAGATACAGATGGTTACAAAGAATATAAAAAGATGCTCAGCTTCACTAGCTATTAAGGGGATGCAAATCAAAACCACAATGAGATATCATGCCACACCTTCTAGAACAGCCACTATTAAACAGGAAGCTACACATGTAGAGGAGGATGTGGAGAAATTGGAACACTTATTCACTGCTGGTGGGAATGTAAATTGTATAGCCTCTATGAAGGATGATTCAAAGGTTCCTCAGGAAGCTAAGTATTGGGTTGCCTTATTGACCCAGCAATTCCATTAATCAGGATATACCCAGGAGATCTGAAAGCAGGGATGCAAAAACAGACATTTTCACACTGATGTTCATTGCACGTTATTCACAATTGCCAAAAGATGGAAACGTCCCAAAAGTCCATCAATAGATAAATGGATAGATAAAATGTGGTGTGTGTGTATATATATATATACACACACACACACACAATGGAATATTATTCAACAGTAAAAAGGAAAGAAGCCCTGAAGCATGCTACAACATGGATGAACCTGGAGGACATTATGTTAAGTGAAATAAGTCAGATGCAAAAGGACAAATCCTATATGATCTCACTGATATGATCTAATTATAATAGGTAAATTCATAGGCATAAAATCTAGATTATAGGTTACCAGGATATAGAATGAGGCTAAAGAATGGGAAGCAATTGCTCAATATGTGTAGAATGTTTAACTAGGTTAAATGTTTGGGAATGGACAGAGATGATGGTAGCATGTTATTGTGAGAATAATTAGCAGTATGAATGGCATGTGAATGTGGTGCAAAGGGGAAGTTTAGAGTCATGTATGTCATCAATATAACACAGGGAATCTTGTGGTGAACAGTGTTCGTGATTAACTGTACAAATGTTAAAAAGGTCTTTCATGAACTAGGACAAATGTACAATGCTATTACAAGGAGCTAATAATAAAGGGTTATATGGGAAAAATTGTACCTATTACAAACTGTGGGCTATAATGAACAGTAATATTTTATTACTCTGTCATCAACATCAATACTATGGTCAATAATAATAAAGGAAATTATGGTTTCCTTTTTATTTTTATTTCTTTTCTGCAATAATTAAAATGTTCTAAAATTGATCTTGGGGAGTTATGCCCAGCAATATGATGGTACTGTGAGCTGGTGATCACATACTTTGAGTCGTTTGTATGGTTTGTGACTATATCTCAGTAAAGTTGCATTTAACAAATATTTAAGGTTAAAAAAAATGCCATTATGATCTTTCAGTAAGAATGGAGGCTTAGGAAGGCTGGGTAGCAAATTCCTTAGTGGCTCTAAGGGGCCCACAATTCACCCCATGGATATCTCCCTAGTTCCCAAGGATAAAACTTGGGATAGATATACTTAGCAGCTGTCAGAACACAGTATCAAAGGCTCTTAATCTTCAGGTGGACAGAATGACTCTCTAGGGGATATTGGCACATTTTTGTCCTTAGTCTTTCAAGTTTTGAGTAGATGAGTTAAAACACAGGTATTAATTGGGTTCCAGGAAGGAAGAAATACACATAAATCTGGCTTCTACAGAAAGCAGCATTGCATAGTAAAGAATAAAGCGTCAAGTTTTTGGTTGGTTTAATTCTTGCATTTCTGGGCAGACATTGGCAATGACCATATTTTCTCTTACTACTCTGTAATCAGCCATGTGGTTCCATTTCAAAAGACAAAATATGTACAGATAATCAGTTTTGATTCTTAGTTTAGGCCCATCATTACAGTATTACTGAAAATTCTCCTCCAAATCTGGTATGAGTCTCTAAGTGCTGAATAAAGAACCAGGTAAGCAAGCATTTAACTTCTGATCTATTCACTTTACCTGAACTTAGTAAAAATTCCTTATTGGTCTCAAGAATGAGATTTTTTTTTTTTTTTTTTATATATTGAGGGTAGTTAAGCCCTCACAAAATTAAAAAATCTGAGCTCCCCCCCACAGTCTTGGGGTTTCTTCATATGAAACCTAACCCCACAAAGGATAGGTCAAGTCTACTTTAAATTTAGGCCTAAGAGTCACCCCCAAGAGAGCCTCTTTTGTTGCTCAAATGTGGCCTCTCTCTCCAGCCAATGCAACAAGCAATCTCACCACCCTCGCCCTATCTATGTGGGACATGACTCCCAGGGGTGCGGACCTTCCTGGCAACGTGGGACAGAAATCCTAGAATGAGTTGAGACTCAGCATCAAGGGATTGAGAAAACCTTCTCGATCAAAAGGGGGAAGAGTGAAATGAGACAAAGTGTCAATGGCTGAGAGATTCCAAACAGAGTCGAGAGGTTATCCTGGAGGTTATTCTTATGCATTAAGTAGATATCATCTTGTTATTCAAGATGTAATGGAGAGGCTGGAGGGAACTGCCTGAAAATGTAGAGCTGTGTTCCAGTAGCCATGTTTCTTGAGGATGATTGAATAATGATATAGCTGTCACAATGTTACTGTGTGATTGTGAAAATCTTGTGTCTGATGCTCCTTTTATCTACCTTGTCAACAAATGAGTAGAACATATGGAATAAAAATAAATAATAGGGGGAACAAATGCTAAAATAAACTTAGTTTGAAATGCTAGTGATCAATGAAAGCAAGGGGTAAGGGGTATGGTAGGTATAATCTTTTTTTTTTCCTTTCCTGTGTTCATTTTCTTTCTTTTTTTTATTCTTTTTATTTCTTTTTCTGAATTAATGCAAATGTTCTAAGAAATGATGAATATGCAACTAAGTGATGATATTGTGAATTACTGATCATATATGTTGATGTTTTATTTGGTTTCTTAATTTTTTAAATAAATAAATAAATAAATAAATAATTCTGAGCTCCCTATCTGCACTGATACAGAACATTTGGAGCCCGGTAAAATCCCTGTGTCTCCTAGCCCATTAGAGAACCCTGGTCCTAGAAAAAAAACAAGGGCCTGGGATTTAGTGCTGATGACTTTATTGATGTTTTCAAGTTGGAGAAAGGAAAGGCCATGAAGTTTCCACAGCTGAAATTTCTATGATCATCAAAAACTCCATGATTATTCTACTTTCTGAAACAAAGAACAGGATTTTTAGACAGCAGTATAAATCTGCCTGGGCAAGATCTATGCCTGACATCTCTACCATCAAGGAATGTCAGGATGTTATATGAATAGAGAGTGGAGAAGGAAGAGAAAGGGGGAAGAGGGAGAAAGAAAAGGAGATGAGGAGAAGAGAGGGCATCAGAGGAGAGGAGAAGGGAGGAGAGGGAAGGGGAAGGGAGGGGAGGGAAGGGAGGGAAGATGAATTTGGGGAAGTCCTGGGATAGTGTAAGAATGAGAGAGTCATAAGAAGGTCAAAGTAGAAGTAAAACTTCCTCCTATAGAAATGGAGCAGACTTTTCTATGAATGTGACTTTTCTATTTTCTGTGACAAGGAGAATCCTGGTAAAGACAAATCTGGGCAACAAGTTGAACAAGGGATGGAGGTCAAGATATTAAAATGAGATAAATGAACAGAAACAAGAAGGAACTAGAGAATTTAAGGAGAAATACACTGGATTAGTGAATAAAAATAAAATTAGTACCTAGAATATCTCCGGGGGTCATCTTCAGTTCATTTTCCTTATCACTGGTCACGAGATCGGCCACCACGCTGACCACCCTGGCCACCTTTTCCACCTTGGCCTTTCCGGCCACCCTGGCCACCTCGACCTCCTTGGCCACCTCGGCCTCCTTGGCCACCTCGGCCTCCTTGGCCACCTCGGCCTCCTTGGCCACCTCGGCTTCCTTGGCCTCCTCGGCCTCCTTGGCCACCTCGACCTCCCTTGCCCCCTTGGGCTTCTTGGTCTCCTCGGCCTCCTTGGCCACCCCCACCACGTGGGCTTTCCTGGCCTCCCTGGCTGCTACGGCCACGGTCTTTCTTTCCATTTTTGCCTTTCTTGCCACGCTGACCTCCATTTTCTCTTTGAGGATTAAGTTGTAATTCGTCTGGACTTTCTCCAGTGTCCAAATCTGCTTTGGGAAGAGAACACAAACTGAGATAAAAGAAAGAGGTCAGCTGTACATTTAAAAAAGAAAGCAATTATGGAATCTACCATTGGCTAAATATAGGGAGTGGTGATATTTTCCTGGCTTAAATAGTATTAGGTAGTGATCAGGGCCTCATGCCTAGAAGAAAGGTAGAAAAATTCCCAGCCTCCTCAGTGTTCAGAGTGCACACATTTAGTCTGGCACCTGTTCTTTGCCCCATCACCATTTACTCTCCTCTCAGATTTTCCACTATGTTTGAGAAAAACTACCAGATAGAAGCATTGTGTCTATTTGTAGATATGCACAAAATCCTGATACAAGTGTATCAAACAGGGGAAACCATCAGCTACTCTACTCTTCCCAATGGCAAAGCAATCACACAATTTTCAATTTCCACTCTCCTCTTTCTTCTATCACCTTCCACTTTTAAGTCTACAGCTTCCTGAATAGAAAGTATGCATAAAGCCCATCTCAAATGTCTCCTTATGCAAAATCACTTTATGCTCTCACAACCATCACTCTTACCACAATCATTCTCTTATGGATTCAACAGATATTCAGGGAGTACCCTCTACATGTTAGAGGCTAAGATTCAAAGCTTAAAACACATAAGTCTATGTCCTCAGTGGCTTATTTCTCATAGTTGGTCAGATCGATAAAGAAATTATTGCATTGCTCTCTTGGTTAAAAATCTCTTTGTGGGGTGGGCCATGGTGGCTCAGTGGCAGAATTCTTGCCTGCCATGCCAGGAGATCTGTGTTCATTTCCCGGTGCCTGCCCATGTAAAACAAAAAAAGCCCATAAAATAAGTTACAAATTCAATTTGCCATTCACAGCATCCTCCACAGTCTGGAACTAATCCACATATACAAATTTATCTTCTCTGTTCACTTCAGCCTTCCTGAATTATATAACCTTCCTAGACTATTGAGAATATTATAATTTATGCATAGATTTAGCTGCGCATTTCACTCTTCCCTCTCCCACCCATCCACTCTCCAAGGTCCAGACAACATGCCATGTTCTTTAGGAGGTCTTCCCTTTCTTACCCTGCTCTGAACTTTCATACCTTCTTTTGCTACTTTTCTGACAGTGATCATGTTTCTGATATACCTTCCATTAGATTCTGAGTTGCTTATGAATAAGAGCAATGTGTCATTTACCTTCATATCCCCAATGCCTAGAATAGGGCTCTGCCATCAGGATTGTTAAATAAATGGTGCTAAATTTTATTTCATTACTGTTGGGGGAAAGATTGTGGATAGTTAAACGATATTTCTTTCAGAAATCCCTAAATAGGCATGCCCTCATAAAGACAACTAAAATCAGGTACCGTAGACAAGAAAAAAATCAGAAGAAAAAAAGAGAGACCCCATCTTGGACCTGAGAGAGCTCTTAAATGTAAAGAAAGCCACTCCTCTTTGATGTCAGTGTTACTGTTTTTTGGTTTTTGTGCTCCAGCTGTAATGTGGAACTAGCAAGATTAAACTACATGGTAAAATTGTTGGGGAAAGGAAATGTAATGGTTAAAATGAGTTCTTCATTGAAGTAAAAGTTAGAGAAATTTTAGATTAGAGCAATGATGAAGAGGCTGTTAGAATTTATTTAGAAAAATTGAAGAAAATTAAAAGTCATAATTCAATAATAAAAATAACTCACTTGACAGCAGTGGCTTTTCTTCTGGCCCTTGAGGAACAATTGCAAAGAAAGAAAAGAAGGAAAGAAATGCATGTCATAAACAAGGAATGGAAAAGGTCATCAACAAATTAGGAACCTGGAAAAATATTTAAGCTCGAATACATTTTCTTTAAGCAACAAAATTTTTGGATGACTCATTTATTCAATTCTGCCACTCTTCTTCAGTGGCATAACTGATATAAGTGATAACCCATTAGCTTTCTCGTGTCCTCTAGTCCCTTTCTATTCCTCCTCCTACTCACACTGACCCTCGAACATTAAAACTGACTTCAGATTTTTCATTTGAAATATGTATGATGAATAATCTTTTAAAATTTTACCTACTCGGAGGCAAATTAGCATTTAAACATATACCAAGGATTTACACCAAAGGAACGAAATCTTAGTGCAGTAAATTCAGAGTGGAACGAGAAATAAGGTGCAATGATAAATTCATTGATTCAACAAATCTATTATTTTAGGTAAATAACATGGCATCTTTATGTTTCAAATTGCTTATATGTCAATGGAGATAATGCCCTTAAAAATTTAAGACACTGTGTTTTATTATTAGTCATCGGTTGTGGAAGGATTTAGAGAAAAGCATTTACAAAAAAGTAGGGGGTCATGGTCTGCTAATGTTCAGACACAAGTTAGATCTCTGACACAAGAGATTCCAAGTGTGGAAGGATAAGAGATGAGCTTTAGCAAACATTATTACTGAGAACCACTACAACTTTAAGTGTTTGTTATTCCCCTTTGGAGTGACTCTCTAGATTCAATTTTGAGAACTTTTAAGAGACAAAACACAACTAAAGAAAAAAGTGTGATAAGTTCTGAAGGAAAAAAAAATTGAAAAGAACATGATGCTGAATAAATAAGTCAGGCACAAAAGGACAAATATCATTTGAACTCATTAATATAAAATAATTAGAATAAGCAAATACATAGAGTCAGAAATTAGAATATAGTTTGCCAGGAGCCAGCATGGAGGTAGGGAATGGCAAGTTAAGGCTTAATTCATACAAATTTTCTGTTTGGGGTGATGGGAATGTTTTGGTAATGGATGATAGTGATGGTAACACAACATTGTGAATATAATTAAAACCACAGAATTATATATTTGAATGTGGTTAAAGCAGAACTTTTAGGTTTATACATGTTACTAGAATAAAAATTTTTACAGGGTGGTGCAACGGTGGCTCAGTGGCAGAATTTCCATCTGCCATGCCAGATGGAAATGGCACGGAGACCTGGGTTTGATCCCTGCTGCCTGCCCAGGCAAAAAAAAAAAAAAAGAAAATTAAAAACCATAGGACTGCACAAAATAAATGGTCGGATCTAATGTACTGTAGTTAATAGTAAATTATAATAATATTCTTTCATCAATTGTTACAAAGGCACCATGCTAATGCAGGTGTTAATAATATGGAAAATTGTGCATAGGAGAATATATGGGACTCTATATTTTCTGCATGATTTTTTCTATGAACTTACAGCTTCTCCAGTTAAAAAAAAAAAACAAAACGAAAAGAGAGAGAGGCAAAAAAAAAAAAGGAAAAGAAAAGAAAAGAACTCACCCTTGGACAAGGACTTACCTGCATCTTCAGGATTGTCTTCAGAATTAGTACCTAGAATTTAAAAAGAAAAAATAATAATAAAAAGAAGATACATTTAAAACAGTACCTGAAAAGACCTCAGCTATGTATTTGTAGAAAGACAAATAGGTTTAGACAGAAAATGCTTAAGAGAAATTTAGAAAAAAAACAAGGTTTGGATACAATAAATCAAAATTTGTTGAACCCTTGTTCCAATCTTAATCCTGAAGGTAGAGTGAGCAGGGGGTCAAATATGAGACTAATTCTGTTTTCTATAATGAAATGGAGAGCCGCAATGTTTACTGACACATTAAAGATTATGAACCATCTTAGAAGAGAGAAAATTTGAGAACTGAAACAATTTACAGCCACTTAACTTATTGTCTTCATTAACATGGCTTTACTATTCCAGAAAACTCTTTCTCTTTAAGGTAAAAGTTTCAAATAACTAGTGTTTGTTTCAGGAACTTCCCCCAAATCCATTTAAGTAAACATCAATCTGTTCAACTCTTCAGTGGCATCAAGCAATTTGGTTACTCTCCAAGACTCTCTTCACAGCATCTCAAAACCTTTGCTTCCTAAACTCTTAACTCATGAACATTAATCTACCTAATCAAATAGTCCTTAAACCAGACTCCCAAACCTTATTTATAAATATCCTGACTTTTTCTTTGCCGCTTTGAAACTCTACTAAGACAAAATAGCACTCTCTCTTGCCACAGTAAAAATAAACTCATCTTTGCTTTATCAGCAGGTTGTTTTGATGGTATTTTGGGGTATCCAACATTTAGCAGTCTTTTTAGTTATGTTTTTATTTGAAACTTATGCTTTGATAAGCAAATGTTCCATGAAATTCTTGGGGAAACATAGCACTGCAATTTATTAGACTTTTATGCTGCCCTTGGGAAGTGAATGAGTTGGGGAAAGAAGGCAAGAAGGAAAGCAATTTGGGAACAAGAAGAGATGTAGAGCAAAAGAACTTATGTGGCAAATAAGGATAGTAACTTGAAAATCCCAGCCATTCCACATACTTAGGACAACTGTAAGTCATTTCAGATGAAGAAAAGCTAAAAGAGAGGTCATAGAGTAAGATAAAAACATTGTGGGCTTTCCAATCTGACAGGGTTGAGTCTATAATACAGCTTTGTCACTTCCTAGTTATGTAAGCTCTGCAAACTATTTAATCTGAAGTTATGGTTTAAATGTAAATGTGGATAATACCTACCCCAAATGGTTGCAGTAGTTAAATAATGGCAAGCTATATGTAAAAGACCAAGCACAGGCTAAATATTTAGTTCCAATATTTTTTAAAAAGATCTTCCCTCAGAATTTAACTGTTATTCCTCATCTCATATTGAAACCATCACAAATTGTAGAATTTGAAGCCTCAAAAGATTTTTATTGTATATTATCCCTTTATAGATGCCTTTCACATGAATCTTATCATTTCAGAATTTACTTCCCCATTGGTGGAAACTTTGTCTCAGTATATGGTGGTTTTGTTTGCTAAGGCTGCCTGAATACAATATACCTGAAATGAATTGGCTTTTCTAAAAGGGATTTATTAAGTTACAAGTTTACAGTTCTAAGATTATACAAACGTCCAAACTAAGACATCCATAGAAAGATACCTTCGCTCAAGAAAGGCCAATGTCTATCACAGAAGAAACCACTGGCATCAGAATCTGGAAGCAATGGAACTGGGAAGAAGAACCAGCCATTGCCAGCCACATGCCTTTCCATGTGACAGACTTTGGTCTTTCGTAGGTCAAGGTATCTTTCTTTGGATGCCTTACTTTGGACATTTTTTGATCTTGGAATAGCAAACTTGTAACCCATTGATAAAAGCCAACCCATTTAGAGTATATTGCATTCCAGCTGCTTTAGCAAACTAATGCAGGCTGTGTCTATGTAATGCCAAAACATTTGATAAGAAAATCTAATTTTGATAAGAAAATAAAATTTCAGCCCAACTTCTCATTGTTTCCTTCAAGATATCTAATGGCTGGAGGCTTGCAATCATTGAAACCATTATCTTGATTTTTACTTTTCATCTGGATATTTTTGGTAAGATTAGCTTACCAAAGATTATCTACTCTAGTAAAAAGAGTCACAAACTGAGAAAGAACTAGACTTCCTCTTTTGTTATACCTAAATCCCTTCATTACTGACTAAAATTGTTCATTTCTAGGATCCTTAGAGTTATTATAAATGCATGCCTGACAGTCACATGACCAGACCTACAAGTATTTTAAAAAGTCATGTAATGAAGAGAGGAATTTAATAGTGCCTGTTTAATGTCAAAAAAATTTTGATGAAATAAAAATTTAATCAAAAGTTTTAATATTTCTAAATGTTTAAGTATTTGATGTCAAGGTATGTCACATCTAGATGAACTACAGAATTTTCACTTAGTTTAATTTAATTTTCACTCTGTTTCACACAAGCAGAATGAATTTCCAAAAGCCCATGTGTGTTGGAGTAGCAAAAGATGCACTATGAAGATGCTGGCTGGGACTCAGGCCCAGTCTTCAGAGAACTATCCCCAGTCATTAGAAAATGGAAACTAATGCTGCCTTCTTTCTTATTGACCTACTATCTGAAAATAAAGTACTGAATATTTGAGAAGAGCCAATCAACCCTACTCCTTTTTGTGAATTTTAACCCAGTCTGCAAACTCCCTTGTATGATATCCCCTTCTTACCATCTTCTATATTCTGAGCTGAGCTCAGGGCCAACAAGGCCATCGAGAGCAAGAGCAGCAGCATCTTGGAGGAAGCCATGGTGTCCTTCTCTCCTGACGCTCTAGGAACCTTAGACACACTCCTTTATAAGAACAAGGAGGACAATATCATCTTTGAAGCCTGTGTCTTGGGCACTGCTCACCCATATCTGATTTTCCATTTGGGCCTCAGCCAGTTTGCTGAATCAGGTTCAAAGGCTGGCAAACTTCTCCAGGGAAAACTATAATTATGAATCAGTTCTTTAAAGTCATTGTTCATCCTCCTTAATTATTAGTGATAGTCTTCCCTTTTATAATATTCAGTCCAGATCTGTGGTTCTCTGTTCTATTCCCATATCCAACATGGTTCACGCTGTTCAAATGTCAATTACTTCAGTCATCTTTGAGCCTGAGCCAACAACATCACCGTGAAACTAAAGGCTAAAATAACAGAAATATAATCACAATGAAAGAACATCAAAAGGTCAAGAAAGACTAGAATAAGCTAAATTTCATGGCTTGAAAAAAATTAAAGCAATTGCCAGTAGGAGGCTGAAACAACTTCAGACTCAGAAGATTATAGTTATTCAAAACATGCTTGAGTTCATGATTTGAATGGCCTGTGAAATCTTAAAACTAAAAATAATCAGAATAATGAGTGGGTTAGAAAACCATGCCATGCAAGAAGTCATTTAGTAGCTTTTAAAGAAAGGATATTTTCAATATAATATCTAAATGAATATTTCAGAATTACGAAAACTTGAAAATAATAGATTAAGTCATTTGGAAGAAAATTAGTTTCTTATATCACTGGATGTGCTCAAATAGACACAAATGATCTATAACTAGCATGTTTTAAAAATTGAGACTCATGGGTGGTAAAAATTACTTGTCTCTAATTACCACTTTTAAAATGTATTTAATGGAGGAATTGCTTCTCCTTCTTCTGGATAAAAATTCAAGGAGTTGCATAACTTTTCTGACCACTCTTAGATAATAAAATACTAATAATCAGTTTGTCACAAAACAGAGTCTCATTTTAATATATATTCAAATGTCCAGTTCTATGTAATAGACATAGAGTTGAACTTTATTCTAAGGCCTATTGTAGGCCAGCCACCTGTCCCCTGTGTTAAGCTGCTTCTTTGCTTGCATACCAACTCCCTCACTAAGTAGCAGCTCTTTTTGACAACTTCTAGCTTGGAGGTAGCAAAAGAAAAGAACTCAGAAAAGCTTTTGTTTGGCATTATTATAAGATGGCCCTCCATTCTCTAGCCCTGATAGATATACAAGGATGACTATCCCTCATAGGTACACGTTCATGCCTTCTTTAGTAACCTCCCCATTATTGATATAGCATTACCTATAAATCCCTTGATGAGAACAGGTGTATCTCTTATCTGGTTCATTGCAATTCAGCACTGCAGCTTCTTTGTTCTGAGATCCCATTCACTTCTTCAATTGACCCTATTAGGACCTATAATGACTCCTCATAGGCTCTTTTTCATAGCTAACCCATATCTGATTTATGGGGAACACTTGCCCCATCATTTGTCCTGATAATCTTCAGAATGGAGGCCAGTCTCACCTCGGCCAAACCTTCTTCACCTCATCCATGAGCAGCTATGAGGTCACTATCCATAACTGTTCTTGGATATCTCAGAGAGAATTTAGTAGTCCAGTGTATCCAACATAGACCTTTTGTGCAAATCAAAAGATGCCCTCTTTTCATTTGTGCAAATCAAAAGAAGATTCCCTCTTTTAGCAGAAGCAGTCCTGCTGTCTCACAACTTGGTAAACTCAAGCCTGACTAGATCTCTATCCCCACTTAGTCTCTTGGCTGGGTACCCTTAGTCAAAGCACAGCTTGTATACCACCTGTGATGGACCTGAATACACACATCATCATCCAACATTGGGAAATTTGTATTGAGTGCTTGAGAAGTCTCCCTTAACATGCCCCTTTCTTGAGTTGAGGTAAAGAGGGAAGCATCATCCGATCCTCTTCCTTGGTGGTGGCAGAGAACTGAGAGGCAAAGGGATCCATAGAATAGCTCTGTCAAAAAAAAAAATGCTTCTAAAATCCACCTCTCAATCTCTTCTCTTTTATAATAGATCAGAGTAGGAAACAGGCTTAAAAATTTGGTAACCATTTTTTTTTTTTTTTGGCATGGGCAAGTACCGGGGATAGAACCTGGGTCTCTCGCATGGCATGCAAGAACTCTACCTGCTAAGCCACCGAGGCCCACCCTGGTAACTAGTTTTTACTCTCTCTTTTTTGAAAGTCCACCAAGATGTTTTATCTCACAACTCAATTTATTGTATATTTGGTGCCTTGGTTGGCACTTCTAATTGACATCTTGTCACAGATCTCCTTGTTCTATTAAATACAAGGTGAACAGATTTTTCTGTTCTAATTTTATCTGAGAATTGCCCACCTGGGCTCCTCTGCAGTTGTATGAGGTAGAGATTTATACCAGGCTATACTGATATCCTCTTAGATTGTCATTCCAAAAGCTCTTGATTCCTCAGATAAGGGATCCCCCTGTATGAAAACTTCTCTATATCTACTGTTATAAAGGGTACAGAGGACTCTCCAGCTATGAATAGATAATTAGATTAAGTGACCCATAATTATTTTATCCTTCTAAGAGGCTATGGGCATAAATTGGGTCCTACACTCACATTTCATTTCTTTTCTACCTAAGATGAAAAGAACAGGAAAATGGACATCAGAAAACATGCTAAGGACTGATGATGTTCTTTGGTCTTGCCTTGTTCTCTGACTCCTTCCTCAGTGTCTAGCACAGAACCTGGCCCATGATTCTACTCAAGCCCAACCAAGCCCCAACTCCTATTCTCAGAAAACTAACTTACCACCCACGTGAGTGCATTAAAGTATGTCAGATAAGAATTCTATGTGTGGATTTATCTATTCTTTACCCATATATACCTCCTCTCATGTCTCAGAAGATTTCCTTCCTCCTTTTGAGGCTAGGTACTCAGCATAGCTTCTCTCTCATTTCTCCTGGTATCCTGCCTCTGAATGATTTTCTTTGTTTGTTCTTGCATTTTCATCTCTGGCTGACTCTTTCCCCTAAAAAGACTATTCAAGTTCCCTCATACCTTTCCAAAAATATATTCTCTTAATCTTGCCTCTTTTTCAGGGTATTATTGCCTTTCTTTCTTTTCATTACTAAACTTATTTTAGAAAAGTCTGCACGTGCTGCTTTCATTTTTTCTCTTCTCATTCATGCAATACACAGGAGAAACAGAGAGAGATATCAAAATATGTCTACTATGTACCAGGTAATGTTCTAAATGCTTAAAACATCTGAACTCTTTAATCTTGATATAAATTTAATTTTTAAATATGTTAACTCATTTAGTACCTTTACGTACAATGTGAACTTTACCAATGTAAATCCTTTCACATTTACATTTACAACTCACTGGCTCCCATCCCCATCTGTCTTCCAGCATCTCTCTTGAGATTACCAGTAATATTTAATAGCCAAATGTATATTTTCTCTCGATTCCTCTAACATTTTTGACTGCCTTATACTGTCTGAATTTCTTCCATGATTTCTACAAGATGTCTGTCAATTGGTTCTTTTCCTCCCTTATTATTCTCTTCTCATCCTCCCTTATTGGCTTTTTCTTTCTCCATTTAGTCGTTAACTGAATGTGATTAAAGGGGAAGTGTTGGATTTTATATATAGTAACAGAATGAAATTTTTTTTTAAATCCATGGAACTAAATGACACAGGCAGTGAACCCGAAGTTAAACCATGGACTTTAATAGTACAACTATAAAAATGTACTGTCATCAATTGCGGCAGATGTTCCACACCAACGTGTTGGTGCTGGGGTGATGTATGGGAGTTCTGCATTTTATGCCCTATTATTCCACAACTTCTCTAATCAAGAAAAAAATGAGTGGACTGAAAAAATTCAAAAAATTAAAAAAAATTAAAAGTGGTTGGTTGGTACCTTTGATATAATCATTCACCATTTACTGTTTGCCTTTCTTCTCTCTGCCTTTTATGCAGACACATTGCCTTAAACTTTAACAGCTATCATGTGATAATGAGCCACAACATGAAGATGAAGTTGGCATTTTTATTATGGTCCAGATGAAAATAAAAAAATCCCTACTCCCTGAGAGCATAACTGAACTTCTGTATTAATCCTGACATCTTGTTATTTGAAGGGAAGTAAAAGGTTAAATTGCTAATAGTTAGAAGTTCAGCAGAATGAATGTTCTAACTGACACATCAAGCCTCTAACTTTGACCTTGTCAATACAAATCATTTCCATCATTTCAATGGTCGCATCTATACAGATCATTCTTGCAGTGGGCTTATTTTTGGGGTGGAATGCAAATGTTTATGCAAGTTGTAAATATGACTAGTGGTGGAGAAAGAAAGAAGACCTGAAGACATGTCTCTTTACTATAGGACTAATCACTTGAATGGCTTTTCTTAGGTAAATAGAGGTAATAATTTATTTGTCTCTATGAAAAGACTGAGACAGTCACCAAGTAACCAGTAAATATTCCTTGATGTGCAAAATTCTGAGGATATGGTTTCAGAATGATTTGTATAATTTGCCTAGGGATCCTCTGGGAAGGAAGGAGGGGAAGAGACTAAGAAGCCTTCTCTCTGAGATTCAAAGTTTAGGAATCCGGTTAGGGAAGACTATCTCTCCCTCCATGGAAAACCAGTTAATCCAAGCACAAAGAAAGGGATGGAACAAGTAGGCTGGCAGCTGCCCTAAGTTTACAATGAGAAGAAGGAAGGGGTGGTTCTGGAGATATGAGTCTACTAAGTCTTCAGAAAGCACACTTGAGTTTTGGATTGGCCATTGGTTATGTGATCCAATTAAAGTGGCCGCTACTTTGAAATTTCTGGCACAAATCTGGCATACCGTTGTATTGATTAAATTCTGGTGAATTGGGGTCAACCTCACCTAAAGAACTGCTGTGGCTGAACTGCCGTGAAGAACTGCTGTGGGTATTTATACCCTACTCCCTATATATTTTTTGAATGTGATTCTCAGAGATACTGCTTTATCACAAATGCTGCTTCTTTACCAGACACATGATTTTGCACCAGAGATATTTCTTTCCTTTGGTAAAACATATTTGCAAAAGACAGTGATTCTTCTCTGAACCCAGTACTTTTTCAGTATAAAGGAATTCAAAGAACTGCAAACTCAGGGCACGTGGCTTTGGCCAGTTCCAAGCCAAGGCCAGTTCCCTTAACTGAGGAAAAACTAGCGGGTTGGATGATTCATCCCTCAAAGAATCTCTAACCTGTTCAGAGTATTTCTTAGTTTTTAACAGTGGCAGTTGCAAAATGAGTTCCCCAGCTTGGTATTCAAGTGCCATAAAAATTTCTTCTAGAACAAATTACCTCCAAATTCTGTGGCTGAGGCATTCTCTAGCCTCAAGAAGCACTTCTCTATGTGCCAATATCAGTAAAAAGAAATTGAATAAAATCAAGTTATCATCATTGAGCTATTGATTATATAACAAGAATGGAATGATCATATGGCAAGAATGTTTTTATTTGTATGTGGTATGTTTCATAAATCAAAAAAAAAAAAATCAGTGA
>PVIY010048079.1:0-17487 GCA_004026745.1 Myrmecophaga tridactyla | reverse complement strand
CACCTCGCCAGGCTTTGGCTCTAGTTGTTTCCTCTGCCTGGAACTTTCTTCCCCCAGATATCCACTTGGCCGACTCCTCCTTCTCCTTCAGATCTTTGGTCAAGTGGCACCTTTGCAGGGAGGACCACCCTGACCACCCTATTCCATAAGGCAGCCTCATGCTCTCAAGAGCCAAGCTGGAGAGAGAGCTGAGCTGTCAGGTGTCAGAGTGGTCGATGAATGCAAGCCAAAACGAAAGTAAAAATCAAGCCTTTCAGCACTTATTGCAGTAGTATGAGCCAGAGGCTAAACAAGAGAAAGTGCCAGCTTCCCCAGCACTCCATTTTACCCCCTGCAACAGAGCCAGGTGAGGTTCAGAGGCAGGGATCATCTCACTGTGGAAGGAACCCCAGACCAGGGCCAGACCTCAGGCGTGGGCCTCCCAATAAGAAGACACTTGGGTTAGGAGTGAAGATGTGCGTACTAGTATGGCAGGCCCAGGGATCTGACCCTGAGTGCAGCTCTCATCAGCCTACAATGTACTGGCTGAGCACTGAGTCTGGAGTGGGGAGGGCAGCTTGCCGTGAGGCCAGCCGGATAAAGCCTTTATCATTGCTTACGGTCAGGTGTAAAAGATCCCACCCATGTTACGACTTTCTAACATTCTACATCATTTACTCAGTTATTACGTTTATTCATAATTGGCATCGCCTCCAGCTAAAGTATAAACCATGAGTCTATTTTGTTCACTGCTATTTCCCCAGCACCTAGAGCAGGGCCTGCACATATTACGTGCTCAATGAGTACTGGCTGAATGAATGAACACGTGCACATCAGATCAGTTATGAGCTTCCTGGATGCAAGTAAAAAGGAGAGAGAGCTGTGGAAGGTAGTGGGGGGAGATGACCCTCGCTGTACTGTTTGCTGGGGTGGAAGGAGCAGTCGTCACATGGGCAGCCAGCCAGAGAGTGTGGACTTCCAGAAGGCCTCATCCCCATACCTGCCTGCTCAAACCCTCTGCTCTCCCTCAGCAATTCACACCTCTATGGTTTCTCATGGCAATATCCTTCAGCTTTGTTTATGGGCTCCACCCAACATCTGTCTCATGGAGATTTCTAAACACAAATCAATTTATTCACTCTCCAACTGTGTGTCAGGAATTTTCTAGGCACTATGGATACAGCAATGAACATGACAGATAAAAAAAACCTCCTGTCCTCAGGAAGCTTACATTCTAGAGGCTGTGAAATAGGACAGTAAGTAAAACATACACTGTTAGATAGAGCTGAGGAGAATCCTATCCTATACTTGCTCAAAATCTCTCCTTAGTTTCTTACTGTCTCTACTTAAGGTCTTTATGTAGAGGAGACAGGTTGTTCAGGCCAATTCCCTGAGCTCAGTGCTGGCTATATGCCCTCCACATTCCAGTCAGGATGAGCTTTCTGCAGTTTCCCAAATGTATCCTAAATGTGACACATTTAGCTCTTACACAGCTCTTCCTTCTGCCTGGAGTGCCCTACTCCGCTCCCTCTGCTCTTGGCCAGTAGCTTCCGTTCAATACCTAGCTTAAGCATCTCATCTTCTTGCAGTCTTTCCCTATAACCCCCACCCCTACCTCAGCTGAGTTGCCCTTCTTTCGTTCATTTCCATCCTGCTGGGAATACTTCTATCCAAACTTTCCCACCAGGTTTTAACAATTTCCCACTATATGTGGCTGTGCTGGTTTGAAAGAATGTATGTCCCCTAGAAAAGCCATGTTTTAATCAAAATCCCATTTCATAAAGGTAGAATAATCCCTATTCAATACTATATGTATGAAACTGTAATCAGATCATCTCCCTGGGTGATGTGATTTAATCCAGAGTGGTTGTTAAACTGGATTAGATGATGACATGTCTCTACCCATTTGGTCTTGAGAAGTTTCTGGAGTCCTATAAAAGAGGAAACATTTTGGAGAATGAAGGAGATTCAGAGAGAGCAGAGAATGCTGCAGTACCATGAAGCAGAGGGTCCATCAGCCAGCGCTTTGGAGATGAAGAAGGAAAACACCTCCCAGGGAGCTTCATGAAACAGGAAGCCAGGAGAAGAAGCTAGCAGATGATGCCTTGTTTGTCCTGTGCCCTTCCAGATGAGAGCGGAACCCTGACCATGTTCACCACATGCCTTTCCAGATGAGAGAGAAATTCTGACTGTGTTCACCATGTGCCTTTCCACTTGAGAGAGAAACCCTGAACTTCACTGGCCTTCTTGAACTAAGGTATCTGTCCCTGGATGCCTTAGATTGGACATTTCTATAGACTTGCTTTAATTGGGATATTATCTCAGCCTTAGAACTGTAAACTAACAACTTATTAAATTCCCCTTTTTAAAAGCCAATCTGTTTCTGGTATATTGCATTCTGGCAGCTAGCAAACTAGAACAATGGCAAACTTAGAATTTTTTATTCCTTGCATGTCTGACCCATTATAGACATTCAATAAACATTTACTAAATAAACGAATGAATGGAAGAATGGATGGATGAAAAGAAGAAAGAATGGAAGGATGGATGGATAGATGGAGGGAGGGAGAGAGGGAAGAAAGGAGGGAGGGAAGGAAGGAAGGATAAAAGAAGGGTGGGATGGGTGGGTGGATGCCTGGATGGATGAAAGAAAGGATAGAAGGAAGGGTGGGTGGATGAATAGATGTTATCCTTCTTATGGCCTCTGTGGTTCCAGTTCAGTATCTTTCCTCTAGTTCTTGACCTTGCCTTTGACATTCTGACCCTTCCCAGCAGGTCACAGCCCTTCTCAGAGTGCTTTACAAGAAAACTCAGCCTTTGACTTCCATCCCTCACCCTGACCCATACCTATGCTCCATGGTCCCTCAACCTCCTCTTCTTCCCTTGGACATCATTCTCAAGCCATCTTCTCCTTTTTTTCCAGCACTGTTTCTCCCAATCCTCGAACCCTGTTCCTTCATGGTCCCTTTAAGCAGTCTCCTCCATCCTTATCTCCACCCTCATCCCTGGCAGCTGGAGCTGCCCAGAAGAATTTAGATCTTTCTTTTCCTCCAGCTGAGGTTGCTCTCCAGCTACATTCCTGGGTTCTCATACGCTAATTTTCTGGAAACAGAACACTTTAAGTAACTGCACCCTGCTCTTGAGGCTCCCTCCCTGGAGCTGCACTTTTAGTCTCTCTTCTTCTCATCTCCTTAATGTAGCAGCCCAAAGTACATAGTCTGGAGATAGTCAGTCTGGATTTGAACCCAGCTCTGTTACCTGCTGTGTGACCTTGAGCTGCTCATCAATCTCTCTGCTTCAACTCCCACATCTATAAAATCGGAATAAGAGCACTGTCTGCCTTATAGGGTCATTGTGAGAATTAAATGAGTTAATCCACATAGAGTGCTCAGAACAATGCCTTGCACACAGCTGGTTTATTCTGACTATGATCCAACATAACTTTTCACAATTGGGCTTTTTACCTTCAAACCCATGCTTGGTGCTATTTTTTTTTTTTTTTGCATTATCTCCTCCTGGTACATCTTTGCTATTCCTGTGTGTTTTGGTTTAAGCAAGTAGGAGATTGTTATGGGTTCCTATAACTGGGATAAACAGGAAAGAAGCTAGTCATAAGGGAAATCTGGACAGGTCTCTCTCCCCACACCTTGTCTTCTTCTGTAGCCATCCTTTGTTACTAAGTTGGAAACCAGGATAACTTCTGATTTTGCAATTACATTCTCACGTCTCTGATCCCAGAAATGGTCTGCTTCTCCCCAACTCTTTGAAGCAGCTCTGTTCCCCAGCTGAAAAAATTCATGGTGACTGGGTAGTGACTGGGATGGGGATGGATGAAAAGGGACTGCTAATTTTCAGCATAGTACTATTTGCTTCTTTTCACTTATGTGTATGCATTACCATAATAAACATTTAACTAAAGTAAAATGTTTCTCTCAACTGGCAAACAGTTGAAAGACAACAAAGCTGAAAAGCAGGGCCAATGCTGCTTTTAGTACATTTTTAGGAGCTTCTCTTCATTTTAGTATAAAAAATGAGGAAGGAAGGCCAGGGCACCCAGGAAACAAATGACTATCCATCTATCCCTAGCCATCAAATATCTCCTTTTCGTGCATTATTTAATTGAGTGCCCATTTCATAACTGGGATTTGAGGCTTAGAGAGGCTAAATAACTTGACCAAGGTAACACAGCTAGTAAGAACTGGGATTCAACCCAGGTCTGAACCCAAAGTCCAAGGCTTTTCTGTTGTCTTGTGCTGTCTCCCAAAAGTAGAGTCAAAAATGAAACTGATATGTGTGTGGATGGGGGGAGGATAGGAAACTGACTCTGTGCCCCTCTGTCACCTGTGCCCAATGGACAAATATGGGTTTTTTTTATAGATCAATGAAGAACAGAGAAAAGTATAGAAAATTGAGCCTAAAGGATCCAGAGATGAAGTCTGATTCTGAAACAAGAATACACTTAACTACTTACAATAATGCTGAAATGGAGGAAGAATTCTCAAAGTCTGCAAGGAAATGCTGAACAAAAGGGGACAAAGTACAAGAATTATTTCAAGGCTGGTGAATAGATAGAGATATGGCAGATAAGTTTTAGTGAGGAGAAAATGCAAGGAAGTGTACTCAGAAAAATCACCCAAACTGGACTTAATAGGATGATTGCTCTGAGCTATCAGTTTTAGCTCTGGCAAAGGTCCTGGGATAAGAGTGGGCTGTGTCAGAAGAAAAATACTGAGCATTAGAAGAAAAAAATGGATAAATTGGACTTCATTAAAATAAAAAAAACTTTTGTGCATCAAAGGACACTAGCAAAAGAATGAAAAGACAACTCACAGAATGGGAGAATATATTTGCAAATCATTTATCTGATAAGGGTTTAATATCCAGAATATATAAAGAACCCCTACAGTTCAAAACAAGAAGATAAACAACCCAATTATAAAATGGGCAAAGGACTTGAATAGACATTTCTCCAAAGAAGACATACAAATGACCAACAAGCACATGAAAAATGCTCAACATCATTAGTCATTAGGGAAATGCAAATCAAAACCACATTAGGATATCACTTCACACCCACTAGGATGGCTATAGTGAAAAATGAAAATAACAGGTGTTGGTGAGGAAAGGATGTGGAGAAATTGGAACCTTTGCGCATTTCTGGTAGGAATGTAAAATGGTGGAGTCACTGTGAAAAACTGTTTGGCAGTTCCTCAAGAAGTTAAACATAGGACTACCATATGACCTGGCAATCCCATTTCTAGGTATATGTCCCAAAGAACTGGAAATAGGGGCTCAAACATTTGTATGCAAATGTTCATAGAATCTGTTCTAGTTTGCTAGCTGCCAGAATGCAACACACCAGAGACAGATTGGCTTTTAATAAAAGGGGATTTATTTTGTTAGTTCTTCAGAGGAAAGGCAGCTAACTTTCCACTGAGGTTCTTTCTTACGTGGAAGGCACAGGATGGTCTCCTCTCCAGGCCCCTGGGTTCCAACAACTTTCCCCGGGGTGACTTCTTTCTGCATCTCCAAAGGCCTGGGCTGAGCTGCAAGTGCTGAGATGAGGAATGCCGAGCTGCTTAGGCTGTGCTACGTTGCATTCTCTCATTTAAGCACCAGCCAATTAAGTCAAACATCACTCATTGCAGCAGACACGCCTCCTAGCTGACTGCAGATGTAATTAGCAACAGATGAGGTTCACGTTCCATTGGCTTATGTCTGCAGCAACAAAACTAGGTATGCTCACCTGTCCAAGTTGACAACTGAATCTAACTAACACATGTCCACCCCTTGTCAACTTCAAGCATCACCTTAAACAGGTGCAAAAAATTCTCTTCTTGCTGTGGACCTGTGAATCCCAAAACAAGTTGTCTGGTGCCAAGATGCAAAGGAGAATATTCACAGGATATAGGTTTTCATTTCCATAGGGAGAAATTGGAAGAACACAGATGTAAAACCTGCAGGGCAAACACCATTGGATTTCGAAGTCTGAAAGTCATTCATCCTTCAGCTTTAGGAAGTGGCAGTCCCACCCTTTCCAAGGGCCTATGCAGTGGCTCGCCTCTTTCCAAATCAACTTTGGGGAACATCAAGACCACCTCTCGGCTCCACTCTCTCCAGGCATCAGGGCCACCCCTGGGCTCTCTGCCATTTCTGGGGCACACGCTCAACCCCTCCATGTGGTGGCAGCCAGGCTCTCCCAGTCCCCCAAGGAGCGTGCTCTGCCTTCCTCAAGGCCTGAGGCTACACAACTCTTCCACTGCAACAAGATGAGAGGCTCATCCTCACCCTTCAGGGTAAACTCACCCTCTCCATGTATATGGGTGGGTTCACTCTCCTGGTCGAGGTTTCTTGGCTTCAGACCCGAGCTTCCATGGTTCTCACTCTGCAAACTCCAATCTCTCCCTTTTAAGTCCTCCTTTGTCAAGATTGGCAGTGGTTCCATTTATACCAACAGTCCCTTCACTCACTCCAGGACTTCTCCACCATTCTCTTCAAAATTCCTCCAAAATCTTCCCCTTAGCCATCCAAAACACCGTTAAAACATTTGGCATTTGCAAACCTCAGCAGCACCCCCACTCTCCGGTACCAAATCTGTTCTAGTTTGCTAGCTGCCAGAATGCAACACACCAGAAATGGAACGGCTTTTAAAAGGGAGAATTTAATGAGTTGCTAGTATACAGGTCTAAGGCCAAGAAAATGTCCCAATTAAAACAAGTCTAAACATATGTCCAATCAAAGGCTTCCAGGGAAAGATACCTTGGTTCAAGGCTGATGAAGTTCAGGGTTTCTCTCTCAAGTGAGAAGGCACATGGCGAACACAGTCAGGGCTTCTCTCTCAGCTGGAAGGGCACGTGGCGAACACAGCGTCATCTGCTAGCTTTCTCTCCTGGCTTCCTATTTCATGAAGCTCCCTGGGAGGCGTCTTCCTTCTTCATCTCCAAAGGTCGCTGCCTGGTGGACTCTCTGCTTTGTAGTGTTGCTCTCTCTGAATCTCTCATCCTCCAAAATGTTTCCTCTTTTATAGGACTTCAGAAACTAATCAAGACCCACTCAAATGGGTGGAGACATGTCATCCCCTAATCCAGTTCAACAACCATTCTTAACTAAATCACATCATCCAGGGAGATGATCTCATCACAGTTTCAAACACACAGCATTGAATAGAGATTATCCTACCTTTATGAAATGGTATTTATATTAAAACATGGCTTTTCTTAGGGGGCATACTTCCTTTCAAACCACCACAGTAGCATTATTCACAATAGCCCCCAAAAGATGGAAACAATACAAGTGTCCATCAGTGGATGAATGGGTAAGTAACATTTTATATACATGCAATGGATTATTCAACTATAAAAAGGAATGAAGTTCTGACACATTTTACAACATGGGTGAACCTTGGAAACAAAATAAGCCAGACACAAAAGAACAAAAACAGTATGATTCCACTCCTATGAAATATCAAGAATAGGTAAATTCATAGAGACAGAAACTAGATTCGAAGTTACCAGGCCTGGGGAGGAGAGGGGAATGGGGAGTTATTGCTTAAGGGGTATAGAGCTCTATTTGGGGTGATGAAAATTTTGGGAATTGATTTTTAAAATAATAATAAAAGGAAAACTGTCTTAATAAAATTACATTTTTTTCAAAGTCACTTGAAAATATAAATAAGTACTGAGCATTGTTGAGAAAGGCATGGTCACAAAGTAGAAAACAAAAACAAAAACAAAACCACAAAAACTCTCACCACATTTTAAAACAAAGCTTTCATCAGAATAAATAGATCTCACTGGGGACATAGAGAATAAATAGCAGCTTTTCTTTGAAAGAATCTGAGCTGCCTGTTGCTGGTACCTGCAAGGTCAACAAAATACTGACCATCATCAGAGAAGGATCCACGAGCAACCTGAAAACCTGATGCCTCCTTGGCCCTGCCCCCAGCTGACATGTCCCTGGACCACTAGGCACCTCCCTGGGCATTTTGGGAAAGCCAGGATGAATCTAGAGAGGGTGCAGGAAAGGAGGTTTGACTACAGAAGCCCAGCTTGAATAGAGAGAATGAATTTGGAAACCTGGGATTTTCACAGCAAAACAGTCACCTTGAGGGGCCTGACCATGAGGTTGGGAAGACACTGTCCCCACACAAGTCATATCCAGGGGCCCCTCCTCTGGCCCCAGGCTTTATTTTATGTTGGTTGTCTTTGTGTTGTGAAGGGACCGGGATGGGAGGGGATTGGAGTAGATACTCTGATACTCTGATAGTAGGTCTTAAGGAATCTTAGTGGAGGTTTCTCTCTGAGACTCACTTTGCCCAGAGCAAGACCTTACTCACAGGGTATTTTAAAACCTCCCAAGCCATTTGAACCAGACCCGGCCCTGGCTCCCTGGCCCACCACTGCAGGGAGATGGGTCACAGGCTGGGCTCTGAGGGGACTTTCTCAGGATCTTGCCTTTGAGATATCCTGCTGTAATTTCTAAAATCCAAAATGATGCTTCTGCTGGCTGGACTAAGTATCTCAGGCAAGGAAAGTGATCTGGGAAGCTGTACCTTCCTGGCTCCTACCAGGGACCATGCATCCAGGCCACTGAGTGTCTGGAAGCAGGGCTTTCCCTGGTCCCTGCATCTGGTACCCAAGCCCCACCTAGTCCTGATGCAGGGCCCCAAGCTTGGCTTTAGATGGCCCCCACTAATCTGTACTCAGTTTCTAGGAAAGGGGCTGCTAGAGACCTGGCCAGGCTCCAGTTTGGGGGGGGAAAAAAGAAATGACTACAGGAGATAGAAGGATGCAAGGATGAGTGGGGAAATCATATTGTGGAAAACAGGTCAAGACCATCTGCTGGGAGTCTAGCTCCCTCAGTCCCTGCGGTGAGTGCTGAATGCCTGGTGCAGTGCTGTAGTTCCGGCACTGCACAAAGGCACCCACAGAGGCCACCAGTGGAGGTGGAAGCTTCAGGTGGGGCTGCCTGCCTAGCCCCAGGCCCTACCCCAACGATGGAGACTATTATTCCCACAAAGAGACAGGATGCACAACTGGTCAACCCTGGGCTTCCCCCCGGTAGGACCTCAGTACTGATCATCATAAATGCAAGAGCGTTGATGAAAGGTGGCTTCCACCCTTCTCCTCGGGATACACAGTGAGGTCAGCTAAGCTAGCTCCAGCTCAGGAAAACTGCATCCTCACCTGGTAAGTGGGGAAGACTGGAGAACATGTGCCGGGCTCATTAATCCATATAGCTGGTACCTGCCTAATGTCAGCTCAAGGGCTGGATATCGGACCTTTGCCTTCAACTAGAGTCTAGTATGGCAGAAACCCTGCATGCAGAACAGAGCAACGGGTCCCCAAGCAGGGCAGCGTACCCCCCTCCCACTCCTACCCATGGGCATAAGAATCCCTCGTTCCCATTAACCAGCTACCACCCAGGGTGCTGGGGATAATACCCTCCCCGTGGCCACACCACAGGGATGACATATAAAGAATCATCCAGAGTGTAAGGGGATTGACCCTGCTCCGCAGCTCTCTTTGGGCTTAATAGGAACAGCTGGTCAGTGAAGTGTTTGCTAGCAATTTAACAAGGCTCAAACAGCACGAGGCATCTGCTGATAAATCAAAAGGGAGTGCCCAGCTAAATGAGGCTTAATTTAAATTCCTATCTTGAGCTGAGAGGACAGCTTCATTGTGCCTTCGAGTTACATTAGTGCCACCAAAGCCTGGGTGCCCTGGATCCCAGGTGGGGGGTCGTGGCCCCCACAGGACTGAGCTGGAAATCCAGCAAACTGCTGGGAGGGAAGGAAGGAGATGGGGTGTCATTTCTTCTCTTACATGATTAAAGCAACAACCACATATCTTCACTCCACTTGGAAGTCATAAAACTCATCACGGCCATTAACGTGCCAACAGTGGTTGACCCGTTAGAGCAGAGGGCAGGAGCCTGGGGCGCCAGGGGCACAGATGGGCCTGACAGAGGGGAGGATCCGTGTTATAGAAATGTCACCAGTCAGAGACACGATGGCATTCAGGGAGAACAAGGGCTGCTCCTTTTCTCATTGTTTCCTTGCACAAAGAGCTGTACACAGACTTTGCAACCCACATACAATCCAAGCCTAAAATAGTCCCCCACTGGCCTAAGCCATCCACAGCCTTGAATTTCCATAGGCAAATGCCCAGTATTGAGTGGGCCTGAATGTCCTCTTCCAGAACATCCCTTTTCTTTATTAGGACAGGGCCCCTGGACTTCCACCAGGCAAAATGCTGGATGGACTCCCACTGCTTGTGCTTGTCTGACAAAAGAAGCTGCAAGAACCTGAGCCACAAGTCACTGTAGGGTCACCCTTCAAGGAGGCCTGTCCCAGTGGCCCTTCTCTCAGATTCCATTTCACTGGGTGTGGCATTGGCTTCCATGCAGGTAGGATCTCACCTGCTGGGCCTGGGGGCTGACTCAGAGCAGCATACGGAGGGAGAAGAAGGGGACCCCTCTACCAGCTGATGCCAAAAGTAGGGCTTACCCTTCCAACATGAAAGAGTTAGAATGGCCATATCCCAAATACCCCTAAAGAGCGGAAGAAAGATCAAAGGTGATGGTGGAGTTATACAGAGAAGGTTGGGTTTAACAAATGAGTATGAGTGCTGAATCATTACACAGATATTCCTTTTAGCCTCCAGTATCTTAGAGCAGCCAGAAATAAAAACCTAAAATTGTGGAATTGTAACTCACACCAAACTCTGAAATCTGTTCTACAACTAATTGTTGTGGTGTACTTTGACATTTATTGCTTTTATGTATATATATTATTTGAGAAGGAGCATAACAAAGAAGGTAAGACTTAACAAATGAGTATGCCTACTGAATCATTATATTGAGATTTCTGTTTATCTCCAGTGTTTTGGAGCAGCTAGAAGAAGAAATGAAAAACTGTGGAACTGTAACTTATACCAAATTTTAAAATCTGTTCTATTACTACTTGTTCAAAGGTATTTGGAAATTTATTCTTTTTGTGTTTGTATATGTTATATTTCACAGTTAAAAAAACATTAAAAAAAAAAAAGGTAGGGCTTAATGTTTACACACATTCAAATAGTCATCACCCCTTCATCCTTCCAAGGCAAAGTCCTTGCTCTTCCCATCTACACACTCCTCTGGGTTATTCTTTACAACTTTGTTCTTCTTCAAAGTTTCCCTTGAAGGCAACCCATGTTCATAGAAGAAGACCTGCCAAAGAAACCTCATACTCTTCAAGGCAGGCAGGCCAGGGCCACACCCAAGACAGGAGTGTATCTTTTAGGAATTGTGTCAGACTACTGGTAAATGCAAAGAGAAGTTTATTTTTCTGTCCCACAAAAGCTTATGGGCAAGTCATTGCAATGGTTACTGAGGATCAAGGCTCCTTCTGTCATTCAGCTCTATTATCTTCAGTGTCTCGCTCCCATGAGCAAAGAATGTTGCTCATGAGCAAAGAATGTTGCTGGAATGCCAGCCATCACCTCCGGATTCCAGGTAGGAGGTAGGAGAAAGAGGGAGGAATAAAAAGACACTTATTGATGGTCTAGTTTTGACAAACTCTCCCACTCGTCCCACCCAACAACCTCTTCATTTGTCTCATTGGCTAAAACTTAGTCACAGCTTTACAGGAAGCCAAGAACTGTGGTATATTACCTGGACATATTACCCCCTCCAAAAATAAATAAGGATTCTCCTATATAGGAGATGCAGTTAGAAAACAAGCAAAATACTTAAACAACACTTCACCAAATAGAATATATGAATGTCAAATAAGCCTATGAAAAGATGATCAACAGCATTAGGCATAAGAGAAACACTAATGAAAACTACTATAAAATATCCCTACAAACCTATTAGTATGGCTTAAATAAGAAATATCAACAATACCAAGTGCTGTGCAAAGCAACTGAAAATCTCAACATTGCTGGTGGGGTTGTAGAATGGTGCAACTACTCTGGAAAAGAGTTTGGCAATTTCTCATGAAATTAAGACTCAACAATCAGATTCATAGGAATTTATTCCAGATAAATGAAAGCTTATGTTTACGCAAACACCAGTAGACAAAGTGTTTATAGAAGTACATACATGTTCACAGCAGCTTCATTTACAATAGCTAAAACCTGGAAATAACCCAGATGTCCTTCAATGAGTGAATGGTTGAACTGTGGTACACCATGGGTAATGCTGCGCAATCAAGGGGAACAAACTATTGACATAACAGATTGGTTGGATCTTAAGGCCATTTTTATGCTGAAAAATGAGTAAGCCAATATAAAAGGTTGCACGTTATATGATTTATTTTATATAACATCTTCAAAATAACAAAATTGTAGTAATGGAGAACACGTCGGTAAATGCCAGGAGCTAGAGATGGTGAAAGGACTAAGAAAGGGTAGCACAAGGGTTTTACCTTGTGGTGGTGGAACACTCTGTTTCCTGATTGTGATGGTGTTCACAATGTGTGTTTTCTTACTGGTGAGATTAGAGAATTCTTCGTGTATTCTGTATACAAGCCCTTTGGCAGATATAAGGATTTGCAAATATTTTCTCATACTCTGGAATTTGTCTTTTTTTTTAATTCTCTTAAACAGTATCTTTCACAGAACAAAAGATTTTCATCCTGGTGCAGTCCAATTTAACATTTTGTATGTGTGTGTTTGTGTGTGGATTGTGGCTTAGATGTCCTTTGTAAGAAATCTTCACCTAACGCTAGCTCACACATTTAGATCTCTGATCCCTTTAGAGTTAATTGTTGTATACGGTATGAGATTTAGGCTCTTTTTTTTTTGGTTTATTTTGACTTTATATTTCCAATTTTTCCAATATCATTTGTTAAAAAGACTATCCGTTCTCTTTGAATTGCTTTTGCACCTTTACCAAAAATCAGTTATACTCTTATATGCCTATTTCTGAACTCTCTATTCTACTTCATCACTTTATGTGTCCTTTCTGCACTGTGTTGATTATTGAAGCCATATAATAAGTTTAGAAATAGGGATAATGTGATTCTTCCAACTTTATTATCATTTTTCAAAATTGTTTCAGCTGTACTATTTCCACCTTTTCCATATAAATTCTAGGATCAGCTCGTCTAAGTCTATAAAAATTTCTGCTTGGGTTATGATAGGAGTTGCATTAAACCTACAGTTAATTTGGGGAAAACTGGCATCTATAGTACAATGTCCTCCAATCCCTGAATATGGTATGCCTCTCCATTTATTGAGGTCTTTGATTTCTTTCACAAGCATTCTGTAAATTTCAGCATACAGATCCTGTATACTATTTCATTTTTTAAAGCTATTGTAAATGTTATTTTGCTTTAAATTTTGGTTACCAGTTGTTCATTTCTAGTATATGGAAATATGACTGGTTCTTGTGTGTTTCCCTTATATCCTGCAAACTTAAGATTTTCTACATACACAATTATGTCTTCTACAAGAGGGAGAGTATTTTTTATTAGCTATGGTGTATCACTATTTTTAAATATCACCACATTCACTGATTAGTATTTTATCAAGGATTTTTGCATTAATGGTCATATGAATTAATGGTCTCTAGTTCTCTCTCTCTCTTTTGTATTTTTCTTTTCTGGTTTTATATCACTATAATGCTGGCCTGATGAAATGAGTTGGAAAGTATTCCCTTTTATTCTGCTTTCAAGAAGTGATTATGTAGAACTAATGTTACTTCTTCCTTTAGCGGTTAGGAGAAATCATCAATGAACCATCTGGACCTGGAAATTTCTTTCTCAGAAAGTTTTTAACTAAGAATTCAATTTCTTTAATAGTTATAAGATAATTCAGATTATCTATTTTATCTTGGCTGAGTTTTGGTAGTTTGTGGTTTTGAAGGAATTGGTTCACTTCATCAAAGCTGTAAATTTGTATGCATGGGATTGATTATACTATTCACTATTATCCTTTTAATATCTATACGGTCTGTAGTAATATCCTCCTTTTCATACTTAGTATTTGCCATTTGTATCTCCTATCTTCCTTTGCAAGTCTTGTTAGAGGTTAATCAATTTTATTGATGTTTTCAAAGAACCAGCTTTTGGTTTCATTGATGTTTGCTATTGTTTTTCTGTTTTCAATTTCAGTAATTTCTGTTTATCTTATCATTTCTTTCTTCTTAGTTTTTTCTCTTCTTTTTCTAATATTTTGAGATGTTATCTTAGATTATTGATATAATCTCTTCCTTTCTTCTCTTCTAATACAAGCACTTAAAGCTATAGATTTCTTTCTAAGTAGCAGTTTAGCTGTATCCCACTGATCTTGATATTTTGTATTTTCATTTTAATTCAGTGCAATGTATTTTTTAAATTTCTCCTGAGGCTTCCTCTTTGATCCATGAATTTCTTAGAAGTTGTTCCTAATTTCCATTTATTTGGAGATATTTCTGTTATCATTCTACTATTGATTTAATAGACAGCATATGTTAAATGATATTAATAGATTTAAATGTGTTAAACCACATATGGTCTATCTTGGTAAAACGTCCATATGCACTTGAAAAGAAAGTGTATTCTGATGCTGTTGGGTGGAGTGTTCTATAAATATTCACTAGATCCTGTTGGTTGATGGTATTGTTAAGTTCTATATTTTGTTGACATTCTGTCTAGTAGTTCTTTCAATTATTGAGAGAGCGAAGTCTCTGATTATATGTCGTTCCTCCTTTCAATTCTGTCAGTTTTTGCTTCATGTGTTTGAAGCTCTGCTGTTAAATGTATACACACTAAAGATTGTATGTCTCCTTGATAAATTGATCCTTTTATCATTAATAATGTCTCTCTTTTTCCCTGGTAATTTTTTTTCACAAAAGTCTACATTGCCTGATACGAATATAGCAATGAACGTGATATCAAATATATGATTTGATTTCTTTCAAGTCAGTTTTTCGCAGCATATATTTTTCATACTTTTACCTTTAATGAACTTATTATATTTGAAGTGAGCTTCTTGTAAACAGACTATGGTTTGGTCATGTTGTGTGTATGTGTGTGTATTTTAAATTCATCTAGCCAAAATCTGATTTTGATTGGTGTGTTAAGACCATTTACATTTAATGTAATTATTTATATTTAAGATTTAAACTGCCATTTTATTACTTGTTTTGAATTTGTTTGCTTGTTTCACCTTCATTTTTTTTTAGTTTTTTTGTTTGTTTGTTTCCCCTTTCATGTCTTCCTTTGGGTTATTTGAACAATTTTTAGTATTCCATTTTAACGTATCTATAGTGTTTTAAAGTTTAGCTCTCTGAATAGTTTTTATTTTTATTTTTTTCGCAGTTGCTCTGGGGGTTACAATATATGTACAACTCATCACAGTATACCAGTATCAACAATTTACCACTTCAAGTGGAATATAAAAACTTTCTCTTTATGATATCGTTGTTTTAATATTATGTCTATATACATTAAAAACCACATCAACAATGTTATAATTTTTTGTTTCCAATTATTAATATAATTTTAAAACTCTAGGAAATAACAGTCTAATTATCTAGATATTTACCGTTTCTGTAACTTTTTCTTCATTCTTGATGTTCTAAATTTCCCTTCTATTATCCTTTCCTTTATGTTTGAAGAGCTGCCTTTAGAAATTCATTTAGAGCAGGTTTTCTGACAGCAAATTCTCTTAGTTTTCCATCATTAGAGAAAGTTGTGATTTTACCTTCATTTCTGTAGGAAAGTTTTGGTAAATATAGAATTCTAGACTAACAGTTCTTTTCTTTTAGCATTTGTAAAAGACCCTGCTTCTTCCTTCTGGCTTCCATAGTTTGTTTGTTTGTTTTATTGTTTTTTTTGTTTTTTGTTTTTTGTTTATTTTACATGGGCAGGCACCGGGAATCGAACCCGGGTCCTCTGGCATGGCAGGCAAGCATGCTTGCCTGCTGAGCCACTGTGGCCCGCCCTTCCATAGTTTCTGATGAGAAATTATCTATCATTAGAATTGTTGCATCAATTCTCTATGGCTATTCTCAAGATGTTTTCTTTATCTTTAATTATCAGGAATTTGATTATATGTCATCTATGGATTTCTAAAGATATTTTAAGCTATTCAGGGCACCCTCCACTTCCAAATAAATTTGGTTATTGATTTTTCTATTTCTGAAAAGTTGCTGGGATTTTAAATGGTATTACATTGAACCTATAAATCAATTTGGGTAGAATTGATGTCTTAAATATATTTAGTCTTCCAACCCATGAACATGGTATGCCTTTCCATTTATTTATGTCTTCCATGATTTCTTTTAGCAATTTCTTATAGTTTTCTGTGTATAAGTTTTTTGTGTCCTTAGTTAAATTTACTCTTAAATATTTTATTCTTTTTGTTGCTATTGAAATGGAATTTTTTCCTTGAGTCTCCTCAGATTATTCATCACTAGTGTATGGAAATATTATTGATTTTGGGGTATTGATCTTGTACTTTGCCATACTCATTATTAGCTCTAGTACCTACGCTGTAGATTTTTTTTGGATTTTCAACGTATAGTATTATGTCATCTGCAAACAGTGAGAGTTTTATTTCTTCCTTTCCAATCTGGATGCCTTCTATTTCGTTTTCTTGTCTAATTGCTCTGGCTAGAACTTCCAGGACAATGTTGAATAACAGTGGTGACAGTGGGCATCCTTGACTTGTTCTTGATCTGAGAGGGAAATTTTTCCATCTTTCCTTAATGAGGATGATGTTAGCTATGGGTTTTTCATATATTCCCTTTATCATGTTGAGGAAGTTCCCTTCTCTGCCTATCCTTTGAAATGTTTTCATCAAGAAAGGATGTTGACTTTTTTCAAATGCCTTTTCTGCATCAATCGAGATGATCATGTGGTTTTTCTGCTTTAACTTATTGATAAGGTGTATTACATTAATTGATTTTTTGTGTTCAACCAGTCTTACATACTTGGAATAAATCCCACTTAGTCATGATGTATAATTCTTTTAATGTGCTGCTGGATGTGATTTATAAATATTTCATTGAGGATTTTTGCATCTTTATTCACTAAAGAGATTGAACTGTAATTTTCTTTTTTTGTAATGTCTTTGTCTGGCTTTGGCATTAGGGTAATGTTGGCTTCATAGAATGAATTAGGTCACTTTCCCTCCTCTTTAATTTTTTTGAGGCATTTGAACAGTATTGGTAGTAACTCTTTCCCGACTGCTTGATAGAATTTACATGTGAAGCCATCTGGTCCTGGACTTTTCTTTTGGGGGAGCTTTTTATTGACTTTTCTTTTTGGGGAGCTTCTTGATAACAATCTCTTTACTTGTGATTGGCTTGTTGAGGTCATCTATTTCTTCTCCAGTCAATGTTGGTTGTTCATGCCTTTCTCAGAAGTTGGCCTTTTCATCTATGTTGTCTAGTATATTAGCATATAGTTGCTCATATTATCCTCTTATTATTTACTTCATTTCTGTGGGGTCAGGAGTTATGTCCCCTCTTCCATTATTTATTTTATTTATTTGCATCCCCTCTCTCTGTCTCTGTCTCTCACTCTCTCTCTCT
>PVIY010048078.1:0-11055 GCA_004026745.1 Myrmecophaga tridactyla | reverse complement strand
CCTCTCCCTCCACTCCAGAATCCCCTGGATGAGCCATTCGCCACCAAGAGTTCCTGCGCAGGCTCTACCAGGGCACATGGGCACATGGGCACAAGGGCATGTGTCCTCCCTCCTAATGCTGATACCCCCACCTAACTATACACAGGGCAGCGACAGTCTGGGGTGGTACCAGGAAGCAGCCGGGCTCTGGGGGACAGGGAGAACTGTTCCTTCCCAGGTAGAAAAGCCAGGTATGACCTTCTCCAGCACCGCCCCATCTGTGGTCCCCACAAGGCCCAAAGATCCCGAGGGCAGTGACCCAGTTCTACCACAAGACAGATCGACATTGTCTGCCCTTCCTCCCATCCCACCACACACCGGGCAGGGCTCCCTCTTATGCCCCATGCCACCCCAAAACAGACCACCCTGTACTGAGTGCAGCTGCAGTGTGCCAGGCTGAGTGCTGGCCCTTCATGCTCAGTTCCCCCTGAATCCCCAGTCGCTATGCAAGGGAGGCGGTGGTGACCCCGTGGACAAAGGGGAAACTGAGGCTGACCAATAGGTGCGTTGGTTCGGATCACACACTTCGGGGAAAGAAAAAATTAGACACAGGACTGTCAGGAACCAAAATATTGGCTACTCTTTTCATGGTGGAACCATAATCCCCGCCAAAGATTCCTTAAATCTTCCACCCAGAACAAGAAGAATAGAAATAAAGACAACAACAGTAATAATAAGTACCTTTGGGGGAAAGGAACAGACCTGAGAGGTCCTGGTGGACGTACAAGGAGCAGTGAGGTGCTGTCAGGTTTTAATTCTGTGTCATAAGCAAATGAGTTTTCCCTGGCCAAAGCGGAGTTGAGGACAGTGCCTGCTGGAAGGGAAGCCCCCGGGGCAGTGGGCGGGGGAGTAGGGGTGGAGAGCAGAGGGCAGCCTGAAGGAAGCATGGCCCGTGACAGTGGGGGTCCAGGGAGGTCGGGAGGTGATGGACACGAGAAACAGGAGCCTTTTTCCCTTCCTCCCAGAGGAGCGGGCATCTCAACCACTAGCTTTCCAAGGGGGAAAGCGGAAAAACAAGGCAAGCTTTCTCTCCATTCTTCCCACCTGCCCGAGACCCTGAACCGTGTGGCGGGACCCAGGCAGGGCCTGTGAGGCCCAGCGGGACAGCGCTGCCTGGCAGAGGTAGGAGGCACCTTCACCACCTCAAGGCTGGGGGTGGCCAGCTCGGGGGCGGAGCACGCAGCCAGGAAGGGGAGGAGCCCAGAGCTCCAGCAAGGGGCCAGGAGGTCTGCCAGCAAACTTAATGAGCTCCTGCGAGCTGGTGCCTGTCTGGCCAGGCGCGGGCCCTGGGGAGCTTTGTGGAGACAGGAGGGGGCGTCTCCCTCAGCAGCCGAAGGCTCCGATTCGAGGCATGGACCCTGGATCAGGGGTGCCGAGTAATCCCCTCCTGGAAGCAGGTCCGGGGCTAGTCACCTGGGGTCTCTGGGGGCCAGGACAGGAAGGAGCAGGTCAGGCCTGGGGTCCTTCAGAAAGAGGACAGCACAGTCCACACAAAGATATACTCAGGATGTACACAAAAACCCACTCCAGTTTGCCAGCCTTGCCCTCCTGGCAATTTCTGGTACTCGTCCTCAAGATTTCTAACTTCCAAAAAGAAAACTGGCCAACTTCTATGCCACTCCCGTGGAAAGACAGCTGAGTATCTGCAAACATTCACTCCACAAGACAGCACCGCTTAGCCACTTTCTGGCTGAGTAACCTTGGACTTGTTACTAAACGTCTCTGGGCCTCAGTTCCTTCATAGGTAAAAAAAATAAAGGATCCGCGAAGGGCATTCCTAAGAGAGACATTGGAGGTAATAGAGAAGGAAGAGAAGAGAAGGGAGCAGCGTGATAAGTCCCAGATGAATAGCATCCTGGCAGTCACTGCCTCCAGGCTAGGCTTAGCAATCTGTACCACTGCCACAAGCTATAGAGGAGCAGGCGGTGGGATCAGCCAGACCCAGTGGTGGGTGACCTGCCACCAACACCCCCCCACCCCGGGCCGAAGCAGACGAGCCCCACAGCCGCTGAGGCGTCCAGGCCACGGGGGGAGGTTCAGGAAAGGTCACAGGGAGGGGTCTGGGAAAGGCTCAATTCTTGGGGTGGACAGCCCCTGGCAGGACAGGCTGATCGATGCCCATCAAATGCCTGACATAACAGACAAAAAGCAACTCTAGGATTTGGGTTTTTTTTTTTAATGCAATTTTATTGAGATATATTCACACATCATGCAATCCATCCAGACTATACAATCAATGGTTTTTAAAGCATTTCTTTACCTATTCTCTTTACGTAACCTCCCTGCAGAAGATAATATTTTCCTGCTGTTTCGTCATGAAATATTAGTGAAGATACCTCATCCACCTCCAGGAAGGCAGGGCCATGGCTGGTTTACTCACTCCGTGTCCCAGGCTTAACCTAGCCTTGGGCTTAGCTCATGGTAGGTGCTTAATAAATATTTTTTGAGTAAACAAACAAAAAGTAATCACAGAATTCCTCTGTGAGTTCCACATGGGCAGAGGCAACGATATATTCACTTGCTTGCCTGGGTGAATAAGAGTTCTTAAATAAATGCAGGAATTAATGCAAATAATAAGAGAAACAGTAACAGCTCCCTCTATTTAAATGCTTATGTGTGCCAAGACGGCTCTTGGAACTTTATGTGAATTAACTCATTTCATTCTCCCAGCAACCCTGTGAGGTAAGTACTATTGTTCATTCCATCTTACAGGTGAGGAAACTGAGGCACAGAGGGTTAAGTAACTGGCCCAACATCACACAGTTAGAAAGAGGCAGATGGGAGGCAGAAGGGCTGCAGAGCCATTTCCACAGTGAGGTTCGAACCCCCAGCCCCAGTGAACGGTTCAGGGAGGGAATGTGACCAATCTGGGTTAAGCAGAGTAAACCTTGAGTTCCTATTTCACGACAGGAAAGAGAGGCTTTACCTCAACCTGGGGGTGAGGGGGTGGCAGGTGGGTTGGGGAGGGCAGGTAACTTGCCCTCTCTTAGGAAGAGCCTGGCTGAGAATGTAACCAATACAGAGGAAATCAAAGACAAAGAACATGCAAGATGGGCTCCTAACAACTTTATTTGAGATCCTGGATCCAGCCATGCCTGAAGCTTTCATGCTGAAGCCAGTTCGATTTGTGTCTCTGTCCTTTGCAACCAAAAGGCTCTTGACCAATGCCAAGCTTCAGGTAAACATCCTCATTTTGTAAATAAGGGCTTAGGGCAGGCCAGTGACTCGGTTAGGTTCATGTAAATAGTCAGAGCCAGAGTCTCAGGAAAACTCCTATGCCAGCATGTTCTCCAATCCTCCTCAGCCTTTGTCTAAAATGGTTCTCCCTATACCTTCTTCATTTTATGGACCCCTATTAGCATAGCAAATAAGGATGCTTAATAAATTTTGATGAATGGAAAGAAAGAAGGGGGACAAGAAGATAGGGAGGGATGGAGGGACGGAGGGTGGGAGAGAAGGAGGGAAGCAAGGAGGGAGGGAGACTAAGCTCCTGGCAGACAAAGACTGCTCCTTATTCAGCTTGGTATCACCCAATACGGGGCACAGGGCCTGGCATATAGCAGACTCCCAAAAAATTACCTGGTGAGTGCAAGAATGAAAGAACGAACAAGACAAAGCACAAGTCTTCATTTTACTGAATGATTATGGAGAGGGCTCCACTAAATCCTAACTGCTTGGGGGATTTTTCAGTAGGATTTGATTTGGAAAACTCTTAACTACCCATACATGATTTTGTACCTCTGGCCACTTCTCAAAGCACTGCACACTTTTTTTTACCCACGTTTTTAAAACATTCCGTCTCTGCTCATCTGCAAGCAGGATTGGCAAATAGAGCTGCTCGAGCACCAAGGCACCCTCTGGGGAACCGTCCTCTCTTCTCCTCTCTTTACACCGCTCAGAAATCGGCACCTTCCTCTCCTGCCTTCCATGCACAGTACCCCAGCTGGCTTCCGAGGGAAGGGAAGGGAGACCCTGCCCTCCTCCATCCGGAAGGTACTCTGACCCCTTCTGGTCAGGCCAGGCACCCCACAAGGAAGGTAATGGGGACAAGGCAGCCGAATTTTGGTCTCTCCTAACAGCTTCTTGGGGAAATACTCATGAGCATTTCCAAGATACAAAATATGGTCTAGTTTCACGGGTAAAAATGAGCCTCTGCAACTCAGCACAACCTGGCAACATAAGCCCAGCACCTACACACCCCTACACCTCCAAAGACAAGAGAGTGCAGCCCTCAGAGAAGAGCTCTGCCCCAGGCCCAGGGCCCACCACCCTTCCCTCCCTGGTCTCTGTTCCCCAGTTCTACAGTGAGCAAGTCAGACTACTTATCACTTGGCTCCCCTTCAGATTTGTATTTCGTTCGGTCACAAAGCAGAAAGTACTCTGGATTTGGAGCCTAGAGGAACAGGACTGAGGTCCAGAATGGAGAATTCTAGGAACTAGAAGGACAAAAGCGGCTGTGTATCCCCTGCTGACCGTGTGCCAGCCACGCTACTGGAACAGGACATCTTACTTCATGCGTCCTTCCAACAACCCAGACATAAGTCCCACCAGCATCCCCTTCATACACTGTGCACAGGGGGAACCCAACGCATAGGGACGTTCAACAACATTAAAAAAAAAAAGGTACATTTGTGAGCGGCGGGGACAGGGGAACGTCACTTAGCAGTTGTGTGGCCTCATCTCGTTGTCCCAGTGGCCTCATCTGTAAAATGGGAAGAGAATGCCCACCTCTCAATGTCACCATGAGAATTCAGAGAGACAATGAAGAGAAAAGAGCAAGCTCTGTGCCCCAGAAGCTGCTCCTTTTCTCCCTCCTGCCCCTCAAACTTGCTCCCCGGCCTCAAAGGGGGTTAGAACAAGCCATTATTTTGGTGACACACACATCCTCCTACAAGGGATGTTATCATCATCATCATCATCATCATCATCATCATCATCATCATCATCGATACAAAGGCCTAGAAGGCTCTGATTTAAATAGTTGGGCCATCCCGAGCTCTGGCTCCAAACAAAGAAAGTGGAACAAGGCTGCCAAGAGAAAGACCCCATACCAGGAGCTCCCCGTGGTACCAGATTCCAAAACCCTGACTCCATCGGCCACAGTCTCGAGGTGCTTTTCCACCTCCAGTGTCTTTGGGGCAGGAGGCCCAGGCCTGCTTAGCCCGGCTGGACGCCCCCCTGGCCCCTTTGAAGTGCCCGCGTGGGGTGGACTGGAAGGAAACCCTGGGTTGCAGAAGCCTGGCGGGGGAGGCAGGAGGGGAGCACTACCCGCCCCCACCCGGCCGCTCTCGGCTCATTGTGCAGCTTGACTGGGCCTTTGTTGCCGGAGCCCTGGCAGGGGACAGCCAGGGACCCAGCCTCATTATGTAGCTGACCTCAGGCAAGGACCCCCTACCCAGGGCGGAAGGTTAATGTGGCGGCTGGCCACGCAGGCCCGGGCCTTTGGGAAGCCTCCTCCGAGGGACAAAGGACCATCCCCCTTCCTCCTCTGCAGGCCCCCAAAACAGCTGGCCGGCCTGCAAACCCATTCAGGAGGGGAGCTGAGGGGCCTGGAGGCGGCTGGCCCAAGCTTTGATGGCTCCAAAGTCACGAGGTGGGGGGAAAGGGGTAGCAGCCCTTCTCTGCCCTCCGACCTTGGGGTGTTCCCCAGAGCTAAGGCCTTGCCCCCCCATCCAGGCCCACCTCAGCCCCTTACCCAGGTGGGGTGGGGTGGGGTGGGGCATGCCAGGCGGTCAGAATAAAATCAGAACCCTCTCAGTCCTTGGCCTGGATCCCTTGTCACCAGGTTCATGGGTACAGAATTGATGTCACCTACCCAGAGTCGAGCTGGGAACAGAGGGACTCCCAGCAAGAGGAAAGACCAAGAAATGTGTAGGAGGGGGCCAAACACATGGACGAGGAAAATGAATCCCTGGGTTATCCCGGCCAGCACCCCCTTTCAACAGAAGGGCTCCTTGCCTAAATGCTAATTACCTGCCAGGCAGGACGGGAGTACTCGGGGGCACCGGGTAGAATGAGCTAGAAGGCTGCTCCCACTCGCTTCCTTTCCATGATTCCCGGTCATTGGGAGGCCTGCTCCGCGCACGCTGGACTGACGCGCGGTGTTACTGCGCACTGATTTTAATTTCAAAAGACTCGGGGGAAATTTTTTGGAGTGTTTTATTTTCTAAAAATCCTGGCGCCGGCACTGGGCTCCCTGGGGCCCAAGGGGACCTGCTTCCACTCCAGCGAGAGGGGGACTACGCAGCCAGGAGTGGGTGCGCGTGCGGAAGCTAGGCATTCACGCGTGTTTCTGCAGGCAGGCGTGTCCCAGCGTGCGCACATTGTCCCCGGCTCAACAAAAGGCCGGCAGAAAGCCTCACCTACGGAGCGGGTGGGCGGAGGGAGCCGGCGGTGCCGGGGACCAGCCTGCTTGGCCCATTGTTGAGACGGGCCGCCTTTCAAGGGACAAAAGGGAGAGGGGACCGGGGTGGGGGGCACCCGCGGTAGAGTAGACGCATCTGTATAAGGTAGACACTGCCGCCCCCATTATCGGCGCTGTCTCCCCAGCAGCATCCTTGGGGTGGGGGGGGAGGTGCGTGTGTGCAGGGCCTGGCCCGGCCGGCTCCACATTGTCCTGCCCAGCCAGGAAATGCAGCGCCCGGCTCTCTTACAAAGACATCGATTTCCCTCCTTCCCTTCCAGAGCAAGATCAGATGAGCTCCCGGAGTGACACATCCTTAACTTTTCAGTGGGGTTTTCTTTTCCGGCTTGTTTGTTTGTAATATGTTGTGTTGTTGTTGTTTTTTCCAAACCTGGTCTCTAATTGTGTCTTTCCTTGGATGCATCCCCTCCACAACCCCGCCGCCCCCCAGCCCCCCCTCCAAAGCCAGGAGGGCACGGCCTGATTATCTGAGCGTGCAGGCTGCTCCTGGGCCATCCCGGGCTCGAAGAATGCCAGGGAGGGGTTAGAAATTGGGGGGGTGGGGGGTGGAATTAATTGCCTACGAAAGAAAAAAAAAAAAAAAAAGGTTGTGCTGCGACTCTGATTCCATCAATTACCATTATCTTGCTCCGCAGGCCCACCCACCATCCCCCGGAACCGGCGGTGTTTAACTTTCTTTGCCACTCGTGATACCCCCGTCAGATCGCTGGCGGTGCCACGCCGCCCGCCCCGGCTTCTCCCGGGTCCTTATCAGCCTCTCCCACCGTCAGCCCGGCCCCGCACAGCTGTTCCGGGCCCTCAGCCCTTCCCTTTATCTGCTCGCGCAGACCTCGGCCTGGCAAGCGGCGGGCCCCGCACCTGCTCCGCATTCCCCGGGAAGCCGGCGGGGAGCGCGGCCGCCCAGCTCCCGGCATCCTCCGGGAGTCCGTTCCCCAGCCGGGGTGCCCCGGCTCAGCCGCGGTCCGGCCCCGCCGCCTGCCTCATTCAAACTCCCACCTTCTGAAGAGAATAAAGAACAAAACCACAAATTTAGATTAATAAAGCATTTGTTGATTCTACAGCAATTTAGCGGGCCCCTAAGAAACCCACCAGAGACCCGCGGAGCTCCAGTAATTTTCTGTTATATTATCTTTCTTGTAAAATACTTCCCCAGACAGAGTCCCCAAAGGGGCTCAAATATCACTGTGACTAACCAAAATCAATGTGCGCTCACCTATTGACATTTTTACATAGTTTTTGGATTTAGTATCCAGCCGAAAACACAATCAACTCCTCTGCCAAGGAACCGACAGGCACTTAGCTAGTCAGCTATTAGTGTTACAAAGGAAAAAAATGCCGGCACCCAGGGGAGCAGGCGAGGCGGCACTGACGTCAGGGGGTAATTGGGTGTCTGAGAGAAATTGCCAGCGGCTGGCCGGCTCCCCCGGGGGCTGCACAAAGCTGAGCTGTAACTCTAATAAAGGAAAGGAAATTCTAGAAAAGGGGGCTTTGCTACAAAGGAGCCCAGGCAGACACCAAAAATAGCCCTTTGGAAATAAATAAATATATGCAGCTAGAGCATATAGATCTAAAATAAAATAAAATAAAATCACGGCACCGAGGAGGGTTTCTGGTCTCCTCTCACTGGACATCTATGGGGGCTCAAAAATCGCTGCCCTCCTCTCCTCCCTTTGCTTTCTTGGAACCACACGGATTTTAAGGCTGGAAGGTTTGCCATCTATTTTGGCTAGTAGGATGAATTGTCTAAAGAACGTAAGTTTGTAATCTCTTTCCCAAAGGTAGTATCTTCATTGTTTACTCCGAGGCTCACAAGAAGAAGAATTTCTATTGTTTTGATGTTTGGTTGTTTTCATGTCTGGGGGTTGGTTTGTTTTTGGTTTGGGGGTTGGTTTCTTTTTTTTTTTTTTTTGACAGGGAGGGGCTCTTACAGTGGCACCCCCTCTCCCCCTCCCTCCATTACATGAAATGTTTAGAGCGCCCCCCTGGAAAGTCTGTACTCTCGGAAAGTGGGCTTAATTTTCTTCCTTTGCCACTCTCGACCCTGAAGTCAGAAGCTTTAGTAGAAATCAGGCAGACTTCGCCTCTTCTCCCCACTGAGGGCCAATGTCTTTAAGAAGGAGAGGAGCAGGAAAACGGCAGCTCCCACCCCTTGGTGGCTCAGGGACCAGGCACCAGGCCTTGGGTGGGCAGAACAAGGGGCAGGGGCTTCTAAGGCTGAGGCCCAGAAGCTGCTGGGAAATTCAGGTCTCCTGGTCAGGAGGGAGAGGGTGGCTTGGGGAAAGAGGTGGCAAGAATGGGGGTTCCAGGATCAGATTATATTTCATGGCTTTGAAAGGAAAAGGAAAAATAGGCCCAAGATTTTTTAAAAGAAGAGGAAAAAAAGAAAAAAGCAGAAAGCATTCCAACCCAAAGCTACTTTGGAAATTGGTCTGAACAAAGGTCTTCAGCTAAAAAATGTCAAATCAGCACCCCAGGGCTCCGTGTCCTTCCTCTCAATCCCAAGCCCCTGCTGAAACCCGGGGAGCCTGCTGGGAGGAGGAAAAGGTCCCTGGGGTTTCCTCCCCCCACCGCAGGGACCCATGCCACTGCCCCACAGGTTTCCTCGTTGCCCTGGGAGAGGGGCGGGGGCGCGACGGCTAATTCCTCTCCTCATGCAGTGTCCAGAACTGGCACTGAGGAGGAAAATCCAGCTTGAAAAAAGAAAGGGCTCCTACAACTCACAGCCCAGGGGAGGGAAGCAGAGCTCAGGAATGCGACAGGCAGTACCCTGGCATCAAATCGCAAACCTTGAATCAATGATGCAATTGCTTAATTAATCAGCCCGCTCAGGGTGGGTGCAGAGTGTCTCTTGGAGTATTTGACCCAACCAGCTCCTGATGGGCAAACCCCCCTCCTCGGCCCCCCTCCACCGGGCCCACGGGACCACAGATGGTTGAGCACCGTCTGGGAGTCTTACCGAGGGGGGGGGGGGCGGGAATGTGAGTTCCCGCGTCCCCTGTGTGATCCAGTCACTCTGGCAGAAAGGAGGAGGAGGGAGAGAAGAGGAGGGAGGAGAAGGGAGGAGGAGGAGGGAGGGTCTTATCGGCAACTTAAGAGTGTCTTGGCCTTAGCTGCAGTAAGTTAGATCTTTTCAGTGTTATTTTCTCGTCCCAGTCAATGAGACTAATAGTCATGGAGAGAGCAAGAGATCTCTTTTTCAGCAAGCCAATGAGTGCCAGATTTAGAAGGGGGAAAAGGCAGTTAAATTAACCCTAAGGCTTAACATATTTATATCCTGTAACTTAAAAAAAAAGGCCATATCCAAGGTGAGTGGGCAGATGGCAGAGACTGGAGCAAGTTACACACAGACGCCAGGGTGTGTGTGTGTGCACACGCATGTTTTGGGGGACAGGAAGTCACCCCTTTCTGACTTTGCAAGACTTCGCAGCATAACGTTTGCATAAAACTGTTAGGCAACCTCGATATCTCCTATTCTGCTGCCCCGACTGAGCAAGGGCTTGAAATCAGTTCATATTGGGGGCTGGACAGTCTCTAAGGTTGACTTTCTCATCTTCAGTGCAAGGAGAGGAGGGGAGGGGAGCAGAGCAAGTGGGCGATACCTCAAACCGACCCCAAATGGTTAATGATAATGAGACAGGAGCATGCTACAGGAGTTGAACAGCTCTAAGGAAGAGGGGTGACCTGGGAGAGGGGCACAGCAGAGGTGTTTTCAATTACCAAAAAGAAAATTTATTTTTAAACAATACCCCTCGACCCTGGGTGTTTAAAGAGAACATACTCCAGCCCCTAAAATATCAAAGTGTGATTTAAAAATAGAAAAGTCATTTCCCCCCTTCCCCATTGCAGATTTTACTGTAGCGTTCTAGAAGGCAGATTAAATGAAGGAAGCTCAAACACACTCAATTTTGTCCTTTAGCAAATTCTTCTCTTTCACTCTTGCATGAAGAAAAAAAATCTCCCCACAGAGTTTTTCTCTTCTTCCTGGTGTGGACCTGGGCCCCTGCAGTGCCCTGTGTAATTTCCAGTTCCTCAGAATTCAGGTATTAATAAAGACCCCATGGGGACTTCCAACAATATAACCCTACATTTTGAGGCATTATGAAAGGAAACCCCCAGGGGTCTGTGGCTCAAATTTCTGAAATGTAGGCATTGTAAAAGGCACCCCAGGGGATGCCCGCAATAGAAATCTGCTGAATTCAAAGCATTTTGGAAGTCCTGGTGGGAGTCATTACTCCCACTGGAAGCTTTTTACAAAACATGTGTTGCTGACATGTTGACAGATTGCTCAGTGAAGTGTTTAGGTGCATGCACAAGGCGGGTCTTTGGAGACGCTCGGCGCTGCCAGCGAGTCTCCGAACGCTGGAACCGGCACCATCCATATTTCATAGCGGGGGAGGCCGAGGCGGCCGCGGCCACGAGCGGGGCTCTTCAAACCCGAGCCGAGCCGCGCACCCCTCCGCCGAGGCGCCGCTCCGAGTGGGCCAGCCCGGTCCTCGCCTCGGAGGCTGGTCTGGGCGGCGCAGCTTGACGGCCCTCTCGTCTCCCTGCCAAGGGCTTTTCTGGAGGAATCTCGAGGCCACCTCACTGATCAC
>PVIY010048077.1:0-17499 GCA_004026745.1 Myrmecophaga tridactyla | reverse complement strand
TCCAGCCCGGAGACCTGCGTTCGGCCCACACTCAGGCCCACCAGGCGATTGTTGAGCACGCTGCTGCCATCCTCCAGGCTGACCTGGGGGCCCTGGGGAGTGGGGGGTGGGAGGAGCAGGTAGTGGAAGGGGCGCAGGGTTCCTGGGAGCCTCCAGGATCTGCGACCCTTGCCTGGAGGTCAAAGTCTGAGCCAGGGGACAGGGAAGTAGGGGGGATGGGCGGCCTTCTTCCTGCTGCTCCCTGCAGCCTCCTGCTCTGGCTGGGCAGGGCCCCACGCTCCAGGCCCACTGGCCACAAAGCCATGCATCTAGCAGGTCCCAACTGCTGGCCTCTGGCTCCTCTGTCCCCTTAACCAGAGGGACCCAGGGTCAGAGGAAAGATCAGCCTGGTGACAGCAGCCTAGGGGTACATCCGGGCAGGCGAGCCCCAACCCCAGCACTTGGGGTACACCTGCCTGCACATATGGAGCCACACCTCTGGGTGCACACACCAGGTACACATCCTTTCAAGGCCATGGACACACTCGCTTTTGTGGACATGGCCACACAAAGACACTACGATTGTGCGGGCACAGAAGTATAAAAGGGTACACATGTCTGCGTGCACATAGGGTGTGGGACTGCACTGGGGACACAGTAAGAGTCCAAGCTGGGGGGAGGGGCACCCTACATTTATGTATGTGTGCAAGATGCAGCTGCAGCAGACTCTGCAGAGCAGGTGTCTGGGATGACCTTGCTGGCAAGACTGCTTGAGAGACACTCTTGAGGGGTTCATCACCCCCTCCCTCCTGTCTGCCCCTCCCCCAGCAAAGACCCCAGAAAAGGGAGCTGGGGCTGGGACCCTGGCGAACCTGGTGTTTAACCTCAGAGTGTCCCTGAGCCCCCATCAGGCATCTCCTTACCTTGAAGAGATTCCCTGAACCGATGTCCAGGACGGTTATGGCCAGCCGGACGAAAGCCCTCTTATCCCGCAGGGATCCAAAAAAGCTCTTGGGAAGCCGGACTCTGTCAGGAGCTTTGTCCTCGTTCTTTTTCATCTGCCTCGGAATCTGGAACCACAGCCCCAGCAGCTCCCATCTTTACCCAAGGATTCCAGCCTCCATCTCCCCCCAGCACAGGTCCTGCCACTCTCCTGATTGAGAGGGGAAACTGAGGCATGACAGAGGGGCAGCAATGGAGGACATGAGTTCTAAGAGGCAGGACACCGGGAAGACAGTCCTAGATCTGCCCCTCCCAGCCTGTGAGCCCCTGGATAAGTCACAGCAATTGTGGAGCCTTGGTTTTCCCCGTTTGGAGAGCAGAGGTAACAACATGCCCACTTGTCCACCTGTCAAGCTGAAAGTAGACTGTGAAGAGATGACACTCAGGGAAGCTCTCAGGTTTCATCAACGAGTTTGCCAGTGTGAGGGAAGGGCTGTGGCAGGGTGCTTTTGGCCAGGGTCCTAAGCCCCTCTGTTTAAATACAGCTTTGTGGTGACAGAGTAAATGGAAAGAATAAAGCAGTCAGAAAAATGTATCTGTCTTGGAGCTCAGAAAGGGGACATTAGGGACAGATGGAGGGTACAAGAATCCACACTTGATTGTGAGTTCCCTAACCATTGCCCTACATGACAACAAAGGAAAAAAGGTAAACATTACCGAAACATTATTAAAATAAATTTCACTGGTAGTTACTGAAAAAAAATTTCTTCCCAAAATTTTCTATTCATTCTCTGATCTCATTGTTCCCCCAGGGGCTGTAGCCTGAGCCCACCTGGCACCTGCCTCAAAGGTGTTCCATGGGCCATAGAAGGGGAGCCAAGAGTTGGAGCTGGATGTCCCAACTTTCTCCCTCCCAGCCCAGACCCTGTGTCAGCGGGACCTGTGGGTGATGCCTGGGGGTGGTGTGTACCCCAAGCGAGGGCTGAGCTTTGTGCATCACCTATTAAAGGATTGAGAAGGATGCTGTATCTCTTCCCTCTCCCCTCCTCCAGGCAGACCTAAAAATACATTGTTGATAACCAACTTGCCTTGCTTGAACTCCCCCCATAAGGTTCAGGGAGGATGGAGACCATTATCGAATCTGTGTTAAATGGTCCCGTGGATTACCTCATTTGCTCCCCCGGGTAAACTTGAGCGTGGGCAATGCCATGACCATTTTACAAATGGAGACGCCAACACTCAGAAACGTTAAGCAATTTAACGTGTATCATAAGATCACAAAAACTGATAAGGGGCATTGCTGGGATTTGAATCCAGACCAGTGTAAATCCAGCCTTCCCGTTTAACCACTTGGCTATACTTCCAGATCTACCCTTAATCTGGTTTCAGAAGTGCTCCCTGGAACCTTCCTGGCAATGTGGGACAGAAATCCTAGAATGAGCTGAGACTCAGCATCAAGGGATTGAGAAAACCTTCTCACCCAAAGGGGGGAAGAGTGAAATGAGACAAAGTAAAGTGTCAATGGCTGAGAGATTCCAAACAGAGTCGAAAAGTTTTCCTGGAGGTTATTCTTACGCGTTATATAGATATCACCTTTGTAGTTAAGGTATACTGGAGAGGCTGGAGGGAACTGCCTGAAAATGTAGAGCCGTGTTCCAGTAGCCATGTTTCTTGAAGGTGAGTGTATAATGATAGAGCTTTCACAATGTGACTGTGTGATTGTGAAAACCTTGTGTCTGATGCTCCTTTTATCTACGGTATGGACAGATGAGTAAAATGTATGGATTAAAAATAAATAAATAATAGGGGGAACAAATGTTAAAATAAAAAAGTGAAAATAAAAATAAAATAAAAAATAAGTGCTTCCTGGGCAGGGTGGGCGACGGTGGCACAGTAGCAGAGTTCTCGCCTGCCATGCTGGAGACCCAGGTTCGATTTCCAGTGCCTGCCCGTGCAAAAAAAAAAAAAAGAAAGAGAAAAAGTGCTCCCTGGGTGAAGCACTCATGGGAATTTTAGACTTTGGAGGAGTCTGCAAGCTAATTTTACCAATGAGAATTCAGGGTCCCAGAGAGGAGAAGGGTAAAAAAGTACAGGACTAGAACCCAGCTCTTTGGACTCTCAATTCAGTGCTCTTCTGCATAAATCTTAGAAGCACCCCAGTTATCATCTATTCCAAGGAACCTCTCATCTAATTAACACACTAGCACCTATTAGCAAGGTAGCAGAGTGCTGCCAAAATGAGACACGAGAAGGTTAAGTTTTGATGGGTACCAGGCCCAGACCGTGACTTTCTCAGAATTCTAAAAAATATGCTTGAAGAAAATAAGGCCAGGACTAGCCAAAGCAGATGGGGGTGGGGATTTTTCACCTGATAGGGCATCAGAGAGAAATACAGGTCTTCTGAAGTGTCGGTGTTGAAGTTTTGGACCAAAGCCTTCACGAAAGACATATTCACTACCTCTGTCAAACCGTTCTCCACAAGGTGACTCTCATAGTTCAGCCAGTATCTGCAAGGGGGCAGGCATCAGAGGAGAGAGTAGGGTCTTGCCGCCTGCGTTACCCATTCGCCTGGTCCCTACCCCAGATGCCGGAGGACACGGAGCATCTGGAGTAATCTGCAGCTCTCCGGGTGAGAGGGGACCAGGAATGCCATGGGGCAGAAGGAAGGCACGGCTTGGGAGCAATCCAGGCTGGTACCGAGGGACTCCAACCAGTAGCTCCTCTGAATATTTTGTGCATTTGTCTTTTTTTACTGTGGTAAAATACACATAACATAAAACTTACCATTTTAACCATTTCAGAGTGCACAATTCAGTGGCATTAAGTAGATTCATAATGCTGTGCCACCATCACCACAATCTAGTTCCAGAACTTCTTTAAAATACACCCCAAAAAGAAATCTTGTACTTGTTGGGCCATTATTCTTCATCTCTCCTCCCCATCCCCCAGAAACCACTAAGGATTTACCTATTCTGAATATTTCATATAAATGGAATCACACAACATGTGGCCCATTATGTCTGGCTTCTTTCCCTTAGCATAATGTTTTCAAGGGTCAGCCACATCGTAACATGTATTGTTCTTTCCTTTTCATGACTGGATAATATTCCATTGTATGGATAGACCACGGTTTATTCGTCAATTGATGGATATTTGGGTTGTTTCAACCCTTTGGCTATCCTGAATAGTGCTGCTATGAACATTTCTGTACACGTTTTTAGAAGATAGTTCTTCTAAAAGTTCTGTTTTCAATTATTTGGGATATATAACTATGCGTGGAAGTGCTACGTCATATGATAATCCCACATCTAACCCTTGAGGAACTGCCGAGCTGTTTTGCACAGTGCCTGTACCATTTTATATTCCTACCAGCAAATGTACGAGGATTCAAATTTCTCTACATTCTCTCCAACATATGTTATTTTTCTGTTTTTAAATAATCTTCCTAGTGAATGTGAAATGGTATTTCATTGTGGTTTTGATTTGCATTTCCCTAATGACCAGTGATGCTATCATTTTTTTTTCATGTGTTTGTTGGCCATGTGTTCATTTCTTTGGAAAAATGCCTCAGAGTATTTTAAACTGCGGGAAACCAATTGTGTGGCATAAGTGGGCACATCAGCACATTTACTGAGTACTAACTGAATGCTGGGAATTCAGCCTCTGAAGACTGAGTATGTCTGGGAGCAGACAGAGCTGGGGTTAGAAACACCTAGAACACAAAAGTTAACCTGGCTTTCTTGCCATGGGCGAAAATGTTAGGGTAAAACGAGTCTGCAGTTGTTCTCCGTGGTGCTGAAATTATGCTGCATGATGGGGCACCTTCCCTTAAGCCTGGAGTCCTGGGAGCTGCTGTCCAACCTCTCCCAGTAATTCTGGATGGGTAAGGGCCAAGGTGGTGATGAGACAGAAGGGAAATAGGAACAGATATAACCAGACCAAGGCTGTTGGAAAGGAGCAGCTGTAGAGGGCTTAGCAGGAAGACCTAGGGGAAGGCTTTTATTTTAGCATCATTTTGAACAGGTACCAAAGAAAAACTCCTAAAGAGATTACACAAAGTATTATATAACAGAAATAATTATCCTTGCAAATATGTGCAAATGAGCTGGAATGGGGCAAGCAATAGGAACACCATCTAGTCAGAAATACTGAGTGCAAACCCATTAACTGAGGTATACTAAATTGACCCTGGATTTTATTTGCCTTTAAAAATTCTATACAAAGAAGTTTTGTGATTTTAATAGTCACTAAATAAAACAGTGAATTGTGTGTCACGATATAGGTAGCTCACCTCATGTACTTTAAAAAATGTTCTCCTTTCCCGGACCATGAACACACCCCCCCCCCAAAAAAAATAAAACAAACAAAACAAAGCAAAATGTTCTCCTAAGACATCTTGATTACCTGCTGCTTTCTGCTCATCAGATTCAATGAACATAATGTCATGGGCATAGAGGACTAGTGTTATGCTTTGTAGGATGTCAAGGTGGTCACAGTCTGTGCAAACTATATTATGACAGAGCAGGAGAATTGGCATGACCCTGTGAGATGCTGCAGAGGTATGCAGTTGGCTCTGCCAGGTAAAAATAAACTGATTCTGATGATCTTTGAAAACTGGCATGGAGAAAGAGGCATTAGTCATGTAAGAGCTGCATACCAATTGCCAGAATTGTGATAATTTGTTACAGTAAATAAACTTCATCTGGAATAGCAGCTACAATTGGATTCATTGCCTGATTAAGTTTACAAATAGTCCACAGTAATTCTCCAAGATACAAATGCTTCTGGGGAGTTAAAAGGGGATGAGATAGGTATTACCACCCCTGCTTATTTCAAGTCTTTGATGGTGGCATTAATCTCTGCATTCCCCTCACCCCCTTGACACCCCCTCTCACCTCCCCTCTCCCACCCCAGGGATGTAGTTTTGCTTCTGGTTTACTATTTTGGTAGGGAGAGTTCCAGGAATTGCCATTTAGCCCTTAGACCATAATTGCCCTCACCCCATGGGTCAGAGAGCTATTATGAGGATTCTGCCAGTTTCCAAGAATGTCTATTCCATAAATAAACCCTCACATTTATAGCCAATCGATTTTGACAAATGTGCCAAGGCAATTCAAGGGAGAAAGGCCAGCTTTTTCCATGAATGGTGTTGGAACACGTGGATATCCAAATGCAAAATAAATTAAAAAATAAACTTAGACATTTATCTTACACCCATACACAAAACTAACTCAAAATGGATAGCTTAATTATAAGAGCCCCAACTATGATATTCATAAAAGACATTCAGAGAAAAAAATCTTTGTAACTTTGGATTAGGTGAACATTTATTTGATATGAGACCAAAAACGCAAGCTAAACTTTAAACTGAACTTGAAATTAAAGGCTTTTATTTTTCAAAAAACATCATTAAGAAAACGATAAGACACGTACGGGAAGAAAATATTTATGAATCATACAGCTGATAAAGACATATAAAGAATTCTCAAAAGTCAACAATAGTAAGAAGGAAAACAACCCAATGAAAAGTGGGGGGAAATTTGAATAGCCTCACCAAAGAATTAGATGGCTAACAAGCATGTAAAAAGATGCTCAGCATCATTAGTCATTTGTGACGTGCAAATTAAAATTAAAACCACATTGTGACATCTATCTACAAACCCACTAGAATGTCTGTAACAAGAAGAGACTGATATTATAAGGATGTGTTGAAACTAGAACCCTTTTACATTGCTGTTGGGTAAGTAAAATGACGCAGCCACAGTGAAAAACAGTTGGCAGTTTCTTAGAAAGCCAACCATACATTTACCATATAATCCAGCAACTCCATTCCAAAAGAGATAAAAACATATGTTCACACAAATCTTGAATTCAAATCTCCATGCCAGCATTATTCATAATACACCGAAACTGAAAATTCAAATGTCCATCAACTGGTAAGTGAATAAACAACATGAAATGCAAGCATACCTCAGAGATATTGCGGGTTTGGTTCCAAAGCACCACAATAAAGCAAACATTGCAATAAAGTGAGTCACAAATTTTTTGGTTTTCCAATACATATAGAAGTTATGTTTGCACTATACTGTTGTTTATTAAGTGTGCAATAGTATTATGCCTGAAAAAATAATGTACATACCTGAATTTGAAAGTACTTTATTGCTAAAAAATGCTAATCATCAACTGAGCCTCAGCTTGTCATACCTTTTTTGCTGGCAGGGGCGTTACCCCAATGTTGATGGCTGCTGACGGATCTGGGTGATGGTTGCCAAAGATTGGGGTGGATGTGGCAATTTCTTAAAATGAGAAAATAATGAAGTTTGCTGCATCAACCCTTCCTTTCATGAAAGAGTTCCCTGGAGCATGTGATTAGCATTTTATCCACAGTAGAAGCTCTTTCAAAGTTCGAATCACTCCTCTCAAACTCTGCCACTGCTTTATCAACTAAGTTTATGTAATATTCTAAGTCCTTTGCTGTCATTTCAATTCAGCATCTTCACCAGGAGTAGATTCCACCTCAAGAAGTTCATCCATAAGAAACAACTCCCCGGATAATCAAGATTGCGGCTTAGCAATGCGCGCGTTTTAGTTTGTCCTCCAGAACAACTACTAAATAACCAGAAACAATACAGAACAGCTCCTGGAGCCATGTCAGTGACCGGACACACAGCGTATCCCAGTCTGGACCAGCTGGACCGGCTGCAAGCCTCCCCAGAACCGTGAGTCCCCGAAGTAGCGGCGCCCAGCGCCCCTCCGCCACAGGCTGCTTCCCAGAGGGGAAAGGAAAGGGACTTTAGCAGCAGCAGGGGCTGAGCTCAACCAAACACCAATTGTGGAATTAATTAACAAGTTCTGACTACTAAAAATAGGCCTCCAGCTCAGGTGAACCTGGTCAAAGTGGAGGTCACTCATTTTTGCCCCAGCGCCAAGGGGGCAGGGCTGATGGAAAAAGGAAAAAAAAAAAAAGGAAACAGAGGTTTTTGTGGCTGTGTTTGTACAAAGGCTTAGCTGACTTTGGATACAGCGGCAGGGCTTCTCAGGCTGCAACTGCCCCAGGCATTGGCAGAAACAAGCTCATTTCAGGGCTTGTCTCCAGCCTGTGCCTTCCCCAGGGGAGGGGCGAAGCCCAACTCAGGTGGAATCCCTCCCTCAAGGAATTCAGACCCTAGGGCTTAGTAATTTGAAGCCATTAAAACCAGTCTACAACCTCTCCTGTGTCTCCACCACGTCCCCAGCAGGGAGAGTCTGCCAAAGTTAAAGGTACCACATCATCTTATGCTGGTGGGACCTGCAGGCTGACAAGTGCCACATACTGGGCAGGATAAGAAAAACAGAGCCCAGAGACTTCACAGGAAAGTCTTTCAAACTGCTGGGTCTCACCCTCAGGGAAAACTGATGCAGATGACTCTTTCCTCCTGACAGGAGGCCAGTTTGGTCTGGGAAAATCCAGCTGGGGTCTATAATACCCAAGTAGACCCTCCTAAGGGGGTGGGGGGAAAGGCACCATACAGGCAGGCCAAGAAACAAGAAAACAAGAACTGAAAAATTCTCCTCTGTTAAACAAAACCTAAGCTAGAGGCCCAGAAAAAGCTGAACTGAATGTCAAAGAACAGACAGACAACAAATTCATTCAGCAAGAAAACTCTAAGTAAAAGAAGTGAAAGCAATCCCCAGAATAAACTAATTAAGGTAATTAAATGCCTAGATGCCAGCAAAAAATAACAAATCACACTAGGAAAATTGAAGATATGGCCCAGTCAAAGGAACAAACCAACAATTCAAATAAGATACAGAAGCTGAAACAATTAATTCAGAATGTACAAACAGACATGAAAAACATCATCAAAAGCCAAATCCATGAATTGAGGGAGGATATAAAGTAAGCAAGGAATGAACAAAAAGAAGAAATCAAAAGTCTGAAAAAACAAATCACAGAACTTATGGGAATGAAAGGCACAGTAGAAGAGATGAAAAAAACAATGGAAACCTACAATGGTAGATTTCGAGAGGCAGAACATAGGATTAGTGAACTGGAGGACAGAACATCTGAAATCCGAAAAGAAAAAGAAAATACAGGGAAAAAATGGAAAAAAAAATATGAGCAAGGACTCAGGGAATTGAAAGACAATATGACGTGCATGAATATACGTGTTGTGGGTGTTCCAGAAGGAGAAGAGAAGGGAAAAGGAGGAGAAAAACTAATGGAGGAAATTATCACTGAAAATTTCCCAACTTTTATGAAAGACTTAAAATTACAGATCCAACAAGTGTAGCGTACCCCATAGAGAACAGACCCAAATAGACATACTCCATGACACTTACTAATCAGAACGTCAGAGGTCAAAGAGAAAGAGAGAATCTTGAAAGCAGCAAGAGAAAAGCAAACCATCACATACAAGGGAAGCCCAATAAGACTATGTGTAGATTTCTCAGCAGAAACCATGGAGGTGAGAAGACAGGGGGATGATATATTTAAATTATTAAAAGAGAAAAACTGCCAACCAAGAATTCTATATCCAGCAAAATTGTCCTTCAAAAATGAGGGGGAAATTAAAACATATTCAGACAAAAAATCACTGAGAGAATTTGTGACCAAGAGACCAGCTCTGCAAGAAATACTAAAGGGAGCACTAGAGACAGATATGAAAAGACAGAAGAGAGAGGTGTGGAGAAGAGTGTAGAAAGGAAGACTATGAGTAAAGGTAAAAAGAAGGAAAATTAGATATGAAATATAAAATCCAAAAGGCAAAATGGTAGAAGTTCTACCCATATAGTAATAACACTAAATGTTAATGGATTAAACCCCCCAATCAAAAGACATAGACTGGCAGAATGGATTAAAAAACAGGACCCATCTATATGCTGTCTCTACTCAAAGGACATGAGGGCAAGGACAGAAATGGACATTTGCACACCAATGTTTATAGCAGCATTATTTACAATTACCCAGAGATGGAAACAGCCAAAATGTCCATCAACAGATGGGTGGCTAAACAAACTGTGGCATATACATATGATGGAATATTATGCAGCTGTAAGACAGAATAAAGTTATGAAGTATGTAACAACATGGATGGACCTTAAGGACATACGCTGAGTGAGATTAGCCAAAAATAAAAGGACTATACTGTATGGTCTCACTGATATGAACTGACATTACTGAATAAACTTGGAATATTTCGTTGGTAACAGAGACCATCAGGAGATAGAAATAGGGTAAGATATTGGGTAATTGGAGCTGAAGGGATATAGATTGTGCAACAGGACTGAATATAAAAACTCATAAATGGACAGCACAATACTACCTAACTATAATACAATTATGTTAAAACACTGAATGAAGCTGAATGTAAGAATGATAGAGGGAGGAGTGCTGGGGGCATAAATGAAATCACAAAGAAAGATAGATGATAAAGATTGAGATGGTATAATCCAGGAATGCCTAGGGTGTATAATGATTGTGACTAAATGTACAAATTTTTAAAATGTTTTTGCATGAGGAAGAACAAAGGAATGTCATTACTACATGGTGCTGAAAATAGATGGTAATTAATATTTTAAAATTTCAACTTATGTGTGAGACTAAAGCAAAAAATGTTTATTTGGTACAAAATTTATATTTTGACTAGTGCATTTCCTAATATTACTTATGTAGATAGCTTGGTTGAACAACATAAGTACATGGAACCTTGGGTAGGACATGAAATTTTGTTGGTTTGTCCAGAGTGATGCCCTGATGAATCCCGCAGTGATTTGATCAGTGAGTGGGAAAATATTTGCAAAGTCCCCTTCGGGGAATGGTGAGAACAGAGGACAATTCAACCTCCCCAAGTTGAATTCTTGATATTCTCATGAGCAGTGTGGACAACCAAAGCTATAGGCTGAGCCCCCAGTCTTGGGGTTTGTTCATATGAAACTTAACCCCACAAAGGATAGGTCAAGCCTACTTAAAATTAGTCCTAAGAGTCACCCCCAAGAAAACCTCTTTTGTTGCTCAGATGTGGCCTCCCTCTCCAGCCAACACAACAAGCAAACTCACCACCCTCCCCCTGTCTACATGGGACATGACTCCCAGGGGTGTGGACCTTCCTGGCAACGTGGGACAGAAATCCTAGAATGAGCTGAGACCCAGCATCAAGGGATTGAGAAAGCCTTCTCGACCAAAAGGGGGAAGAGTGAAATGAGACAAAGTGTCAATGGCTGAGAGATTCCAAACAGAGTTGAGAGGTTATCCTGGAGGTTATTCTTACGCGTTAAATAGATATCACCTTGTTAGTCAAGATGTAATGGAGAGGCTGGAGGGAACTGCCTGAAAATGTAGAGCTGTGTTCCAGTAGCCAAGTTTTTTGATGAAGATTGTATAATGATATAGCTTTCACAATGTGACTGTGTGATTGTGAAAACCTTGTGTCTGATGCTCCTTTTATCTACCTTGTCAACAGACGAGTAGAACATATGGAATAAAAATAAATAATAGGGGAAACAAATGTTAAAATAAATTTAGTTTGAAATGCTAGTGATCGTTGAAAGGGAGAGGCAAGGGGCACGGTATGTATAATTTTTTTTTCTGTCTTCATTTTATTTTTCTGTTGTCTTTTTATTTCCTTTTCTGAATTGATGCAAATGTTCTAAGAAATGATCATGATGATGAATATGCAGCTATGTGATAATATTGTGAATTACTGATTATATATGTAGAACGGAATGATCATATATTAAGAATGTTTGTGCTTCTTTCTTGTAATATATATTTTTTTAATTTAAAAATTAATAAAAAAAATTTTTTAAATATTAAAAAAAAGAAACAACTCCTCATCATTAAAGTTTTATCATGTGATTGCAACAATTCAGCCACATCTTCAAGTTCCACTTCGAATTCTACTTCTCTTGCTATTTCCATCACCTCTGCAGTTACTTCCTTCACTGAAGTCTTGAACCGCTCAAGGTCAACTATGAGGGTTGGAATCAGCTTCTTCTAAACTCCTATTAATGTTGATATTTTGACCTCCTTCCATGAATCACAAATGTTCTTTTTTTTCATAAATGCAAATGAAACAGGGAAAGCTTCTTCTTTTTTTTTTTTTAAGTAACACGCACTATTTATTGACATTTTGCAGTTTGTCTCCTTGGTACTTTTCACGTATTCTTAGTCTGCACAACATTTCTATTTGTGTAGTTTTATCCCCATTTTAGATGAGGAATCAAGGTTCAGAAGGTTAAGTGAAACCCTGTCTCTGACCACATCCTGGCTTCCTGCTCCCATTTTCTGGAGTAGCCTGACAATTGGCAATAGAATGATTATTGAATGAATGAGTGGATGGGTGAATGAATGAACAAAATAATTCTCCAAAAAGAATACTCCCTAGTTATGAGAGAATATTTAAGATAGTTGTTTGGGGATGTGGGCCACGAACCAAGAGACATCAATAGATCTTCCTTATGTCTGATAAATCCCTTTATTATGACTGCTACTGCAAAGAAAAAATACATGACTATTCAACAAATAAGTATTGAGTAAAATTGTACTCTTCTTTTTCAGCTCTGGGTTTGGGGAAAAGGGTTGGGTTAAAGATCGAGGTGGAGAGGCAGTTTGGGGTAAGGTGCTTGCTTCTGGTATGATGTGCTTTCCATAATAGTACTACTTTTATGAGCTGTGTCTAAAAGGTGGTTGAGTGCTACACTTATGATTAGTCTTAATAAACTACTGCCTTATTTTTATCTCTGTAGCAACAACTGCCTATAAGAAAAATTGCTAGTTACATGATTTTTTTTTGCCTTTTGAAAAGGGGAAAAGGGAGAGAAGATATGTCTTAAACTCTTTTTATTATTATTATTATTATCTTATATTCTTAACAGGCTCCTCAGGCTTCCTTTTTCCCCTGCTGTTAAGTAGCAGGAAGAATCTCTGTTCATTGCTATCTGGGACTAGAAGCACCTGACTGAGTACCAATCCTCCTTTCTTATTTTGCTCTGCCCTCTGCTTCTGTCCCTGAACTTTTCCACTCAAGTCCCAACAAGCCACTAAAACAACACTTAGGAAGACATGAGCCTGGTAAAGGAGGACGACTGACTATCCCTGGCACATTCTGATTAATCCTGTTCATTGTCAAGTCCAGCTTTTTAATGAGCTGATTCATTACTGAGACTGTGTCTCATGCAAATCCCAGTTTGTATCCTGCAGATTAATTCCTAACTGTTTCCTCATTTTAACACAACTCAATTGTACTATGGGTTTTATGAGTTCCTTCTTGGAGTATTCACATTTCATTTCAAAACTAAAAGGTAAGTATAAAAAAAATGAAAACCGCTTAAAAAAAGAGAGCACATAGATGAAGAAATATTGAACTCATCTCTAAAGGGAGGAGAATTGTCCCCACATGAAAGTATTAGGAGAAAATAAGAAGAAATCACCAATGATTTCCTAAATTTAAGTTCATTCTCTTTGGCCCCCAAACTCACCTTCTGGATTTAAAGAAAATAATCAGCTGAAAACACACTTATGGGTAGTGATGTTTAAAGTTATATGAGTGAAAATGTTGATACGCGAGCTTAGGGGAACGGTTAAGCCACATGGAATATCCATATGACCACATGTTCTGCAGCCTCAGAAAACAGTATTTCCAAGGGATTGTCAAAAATACTCACTAGCACTGGGTGAAAACAGGATAGCGAACTCTGTACCTACATAACACGATCCAAATTTTGCCTAACACATAAGCATAGCAAAACGACTGGCAGGACTATGGCAGAATATTAACACTGATTATCTCTGAGTTGTCATGTTACAGGCATGACTCTTGTTTTCTTTTTTATTCTTTTGTGTATATAGTTTTTCCTATGTTTTTTAAAACAAGAATTTTATCATCAGAAAATCTATTGCCTGATTATCACGCAGGTCCCATCAGTGTGTCATTTGTCACTTTACCTTTGACCTGTCCTGCCAAATAGTAGATAATCTTAACACACACACACACATACACAAACACAGCCTTACAATGCCAAAACAGGGACAGTCTGGACAAACCGACACAAATGTTCTTAATGGCATCAGAATGGTGAATACTTTCGAGAAGCTTCTCAATTTACTTTGCGCAGATCAACCAGAAGAATCACTGTCTATGGCAGCCATAGCCTTATGAAATATATTTCTTAAATAATAAGATTTAAAAGTCAAAATGACTCCTTGATCCATGGGCCGCAGAATGGATGTCTTGTTAGCAGGCATGAAAACAACAGCTCGTTGTACATCTCCATTAGCGCCCTTTTAAAATTCTGAAAAGAATCTTTTATGCTGAGTAGTAGGTCTCAGCAGTATGCTTAAAATATTCAGTAAACCATGTTGTAAACAGATGGGCTATCATTAAGGCTTCGTTGTTCTATTTATAGAGCACAAGCAGGGTAGATTTATCATAATTCTTAAGGGCCCTAGGATTTTTGGAATGGCAAACGAGGACTGGCTTCCACTGAAAGCCACCAGCTGCATTAGGCCCGAAAAAGGAGAGTCAGCCTGTCCTTTGAAGCTTTGAAGCTGGGCACTGACTTTTCCTCTCTAATTATGAAAGGCCTTCTTGGCCTCTTCCAGTAGAAGACTTTTCATCTGCATTGAAAAGTCTGTTGTTTAGTGTGGCCACCTCCATCAAGTATCTCGGCTATATCTTCTGGATAACTTACTGCAGCTTGGACATCAGCACTCGCTGCTTCACTTTGCGCTTTAGAGGTAAGCAGATGGCGTCTTTGCTTGAACATCACGAAACAACCTTGACCAGCTTCAAACTTTTCTTCTGCAGCTTCCTCACCCTTCTCAGCCTTCATGGATTTGGAGAAAGTTGGGGCCTTGCTCTTGATTAAGCTTCTGCTTAAGGGAAGGTTGTGGCTGGTTTGATTTTCTAGCCAGACCACTCAAACTTTCTCCACATCAGGAATAAGGCTGTTCCACTTTCTTATCATTCACGTGTTCACTAGAATGGCACTTTTAATTTCCTTCAAGAAATTTTCCTTTGCATTCACCATGTGGCTGTTTGGTGCCTCAAGAGGCCTTTCAAGGCTTTTGACATGCTTTCCTCACTAAGCTTAATCATTTCCACCTTCTGATTAAAAGTGTGTGACTTTTCCTTTAACTCGAACACTTAGAGGTCATTGTAGGGTTATTAATGGGCCTAACTTCAATATTATTGTGTTTCAGGGAATAGGGAGGCCTGAAGAACACAACATTTATCAATTAAGTTCGTTGCCTTACGTGGGCGCCATTCGTGGCAACCCCAAATAATTACATTAGTAATATCAAAGATCATAAATCACCAAAAAAGGTATATAACAATGAAAACAGTTTGAAATAGTAGGAGAATTGCTAAAACATGAAACAGAAACCCACAGTGGGCACATGCTGTTGGAAAAAGGACACCAATAAACTTGCTCAATGCAGGGTTGCCACAAACCTTGAATTTGTAAAAAATACAGTATATGCAGAGCACAATAAAGTGATGCTCAATAAGGCAAAGCCTGTATATCCATCTGCTGCAATACTGCTCAGCAATAAAAATAAACTATCGATACATGCTACAACATAAATGAACCTCAAAAAACATTTTGCTAAGTAAAAGTAGCTGGAAACAAAATACAACATATTGCATGAGTCCCTTTATAAAAAAAACCCAGAAAAATTAAATCTACGTAATTTGAAAGCCAATCAGTAGTTGACTGCGGCTGGGTAAGGCAGCAGGGATTGATTGAAAACAGCCACAAATTCCCTTTTGAGGTGAGGGAAGTGCCCTAAAACTGCGTTGTGGTGATGGTTGCATACAGCTCTATAAATTTACTAAAACTTGTTGAACTGTACACCAACAATATAGATAATGTATGGCATATAAGTTGTTCATCAATAAAGCTATCAAAGTTAAAATTACAATGAAATAACAATCTATACTTACGAGAATGTCTGAAATTGTAAGTATTACAAGGGTGTGAAACGACTGGAACTCTCTTACTTTGCTGCTGGGAGTGACAATTGGTACAACCATCCTAGAAAACGATGGCAGTACTTACTAAAACTAATCATATGGTTGCTTTTGACAGCAATTCCACTTCTGGATATTTACCCAAGTGAAATGAGTGTTCATGGAAAGACATGTACAAAAATATTCATGGTAGCTTCATTCATAAAAGTCTCAAACCAGAAATAACTGAAATGCCCATTAACAGCAGAAGAGATCATACATAGTGGTATGTCCATACAGTAGAATAACAAACAGCAATAAATTTTGCTATATCCAAAGTACTGATACATTAAAAAAAACCCACAAATTAATCTCACAGGCATATTGGTTAGGGAAATAAGCAGACACTGTATGATGCTATTTATATGAAGTTCAAGAACAGGCAAAACTAATATTTTGTTGTAGATGGTACAATAATGGTTACCATGATGGGGTGTTATGACTGGAAAGAAGTGGTAAGGGACACTTCTGCAATGCTAGAAATGTCTGATAGCTTGATGCGGGTGGTGGTGAAGGGGTATATACACACATAGGTAAGAATGTATTGAGCCATACAATGAACATTTGCAAGTTTTAATGTTATATATAATGCTTCAAATTTTTTTATTGGAAAAAGTTAGGGCTTTTGACTTCTACTTTTGAATAAGATGAAGTAGTTTGTGATAGATCAATGCTCCTTCCCAGAACAACTAGAAAAACCAGATATGGTACAAAATAGTCTGTTTAAAGGCACCAGAGAGTTGCTGGAACACTGAGGACCAGAGGGGTTGATATTTTGCATAGGAGAGATGACCTGAAAATCTGCAGCCGCTGTTTCCCTGGGCACTTTTGCTCATTCTGAGTAACTACGACAACAGAGGAATGAAAGTTTGGGTTTTGTCCGGACTGGGGTCATGGCTGGGAAAAGAGAAACAAGCAGCACTTCGGGTGGTCTTAGGGACGGAGGGGAGTCTGGACAAACAAACGTAGGCCCTTGAAAGACGTCAAATACATAACTGATTTCTCCTCCGGACATTTCTGGCTGCACAGTCTGGAAGGCTTTAGCTTCGCAGAGAACCTCTGAAAAGCAGAGCAGGGTTTCCCACAGTCTCTTACTGTTCTTTTAGTGGATCATAGTTATAAATGCCTTCTTCTAAAAACATTAAAGCTTTTAGAAGAAACCATACAAGAGTATCTTCATGATTTGAGGGCAGGCAGAGATTTCGTATACAGGACACAAAAACACTGGCTAGAAAATAAAATTCTGATAAATTTCCCTACAGTAAAATTAAGAACTTCTGTCATTAGTAAAAAGACAGTACTTAAAGAATGAAAGGGGGCGGGCCATGGTGGCTCAGCAGGCAAGAATGCTTGCCTGCCATGCCAGAGGACCCGGGTTCGATTCCCGGTGCATGTCCATGTAAAAAAAAAAAAGAATGAAAGGCAGCCCAAAATGTGGGAGAAGAGATTATATTTACTGAATATATTAATATTCATTATGTTTAGTGAATATATTTAATCATATGTTAAATACATTTAATCATATTTAATCATATGTTCACTAAACATAATTATGTTTAATGAATATTTAATGTTATTACTATAA